>JARJLF010000339.1:0-227451 GCA_029378395.1 Mycena leptocephala
CCTTCCAGTTCAATAGGAATATCCCCTTAACGTTGAATACGTTCTTAAGAGAAACACCCTATTAAAGATACATTCGGCGGACCTCTTGTAAAATAAAATTTACACTTGACATCATTGGAGCCCACCGCGAGGGATCTTTCAACTGTTAAGCGTATTAATTTTTTTATTCAACATTTCCCCCCTTCTCACTTTTCTCTAAAGCCATTGAATGAACAATAAAGGAAAGAGCCAATGCATATGTTCTCTGATTTTACAAATGCTAAGGCTGGACCATCCTCGGGAGACACCAAGAATATGTCGCATGGGCCTCCCAGATGGCAGGAGAAGCTGCTGGACCATCCGTTCAGTTCGCCTTTCCAGAAAAGAGTTCTAATCTGCCCTTTCCAGTACTGACTCCCAACCGGGTAGGGGATCTGTCCCATTTTACCCATCAATCCCAGGAATGTTTAGTGCTAATCTTACTATGGATGATGAGATGTATGAGCATCCTTCGACTTCAGAAGAGTTGGATTCAGTACCCTCACCCGAAATAAGACCTATACGAATGAAGACTGCTCCACCAATTTTTGGAACGTCAACAAGATCAGTTTGGGATATGCTATGAGAGGCAGTCGTGATATGCCCAAAGCATTTAGAGGACACCACTCTGAAGTAGAATATTTTGTGGCTCATTACGACAAGTTGTTGGTAAAAATATCAAGTGATGGACACATTCGATCAATGCGAGTGTATCCTAGACTACTGTTCTGCAGATGTTCAAGGATTTATTCGTGCCTCTGAGAACTACCAAACTAAAAACTGGCTGAAGCTACGTAAAGAGATTTTAAAAATGTTATGATGCTGAACGAGCTACTTCTAGTATAGGCCCAGTGACATTGCGGCCTACACTTGAAAACTCAGAGTCACCCTTTCCAGAACTTATCACAGTGGAAGAAAATTTTATTAAATATAAGACAATGGCTGGGATGCCTTTCAGCAAGGACATATTACCAAGCTAAATTACGATGTTTATTTCCTCGGAATTGAATCTGATCTGTGCCGAACGTTGGAACACAGAATTACACAAATGAACCCAGGACGCAACAATCGGTGTCAGTACAACGGTAAAAGAAATTAACAAAGCTGCAGAATGGTTCTTTTATCGTAATCGAGCTGAAAACTATGGTGGTTAATGCTGCTGATTATGGAGTAGATCTGGATAATGTGACAGGTGATGAAGAAAGTGATGATGAAGCCTCCAATGAAGCTAGCGATGATTCTGATTATGATGCTTTCAGACGAAAACGTAGGGCTAAGAAATGTGCACGTAAAGAAAAAGATCATGCAGGAAGAAGAAGAAGACTAAACTAGCTCAGTATCAGTAGCTGGAAAAATACAGAATTCTGTGGGAACTGCTGAAGAGGTGTCTGGATTAATACAAACAATTAAATAAAATGTCAATTACGGATCCTGAGTACCCACCCGTTTCTATAAAGTTCTGGCTCTGGACACTACAGGTATGGCTGCAAAATGTGTGCAACCTCCGCGTTTTGCAGGCAGCTGGAATGATGGAAACAAAGGACCATTTAAACCTCGTGAAAACTCAGCTCCTGTATCAAATCAAGCAACTGTGTCTGGACCCACCACATATCCAAATAATATTCCATTGGGTACTCCTACCACTGGGAGGACTGAGACTTCAGGGTGTTTTGGATGTCACAAGGACGGACACCGAATAGGTGAATGTCCAGAAATTCAAGAACTAATTAATCAAGAGTTAGTGGTTCAAGATGAAATTACACACCGTTTACGAATGAAGGATGGGTCATTTATTAAAGAATATCTGGTGAAAGTTTGGCACAAGCCGTACGACGCCTTTCTACGCCTAGAGTAATGTTCGTGATGTAGACTTAGAGAAAAATAAAATCACGGAGACAAGACAAAGTTATCGTGTGGAAAACAAGGCGCGCGGATTTCAGAATATGAATCAGAGGAAGAGGAGTTACCGTTTGCCATGGAAGATGACGCGCCATTAGACACTAATTGGTATGGTACCGCAGAAACAGACAAAGAATTGCAAGAAGAAGAATTGGAGTTACAGCCAGGTGAAGTATACATGTCTGAACCTCGGGGAAAAATGAATACAAAAAATGTCTGTGCAGCAGGTGAATAGTGCTGATAGAACTATACCGAGTACGCATACCGTAAGAAAAGAAGTATTTGATGGTGTTCACATTCCCCGTCGTGAAAAGCCCCCGCCATCAAATGTCACAGAGATTAAACAGGTACCTAACGAAATGCCTAAAAGATCAGGCACTGACAAATCATCCCATGCTCCACGCGATCTACTCCCGGAATTACATCCCATAGATGTACGGGTCCCGAGAAAAGAAGTGAGCATCGAGATAGTAGTTGACGAACCCGAGCCCAAACCGAGGAAGTCCGAGAAAAATCCCACCAGCCAAAACGGGATTATTCGTCCCAAAGAGGCGAAGGCTGTGCCTGAAAGTGAAGAGAGTGTGGGGAAGATTGGCAGACGCCAATCCGACGTTCAGAATACTGTGAGTATTCCGTCGATCATTAATCGAATTCTCGATCTAAATATACCAATGACAGTTCACAAAGCAGTAGTTGCATCGCGGGACATACAGTCCGGTATAATGGTCATTATCAGACTAAAGAATGTAAAGGCTGTATTAATTGGTCGTTTACCAGGAAATGCAGTCGTTGCGAACTGGAATTGGCCCCGATCTGAAGGAGTTCTAATAAAGATTGACATTGAGACTGGTGGAAGATTAATTACTGCTATTGTAGATACAGGCTCTCAACTAGACGTTGTGCGAGCCGATATAGCAGTGCTGAAAATCCAACGACCCGTGGATATGAGTCGTGTAACCAACATGAATGACGCTAATGGTGGAAAGGGTCAATTGCAAGGCTATATAAGTGATGTCGATTTTACTTGCGGGGGAGTACTCACTCGAACTGATTTGTGGGTATCTCAGCAAGCCCCGTTTGAATTACTATAGGAAGGCCATGGTAGCATGGAAATTTGGTTACGATTGACGAAAGGGAAGAAGGAACCTACCTGGTATTTAAGGACCGAGAAACGTGTCGCCCTCGATATGAATTATTAGCTATACCCCACGAAACAGTTAGCGACTCATTTCTTGTGGAGAAAGCAACGCACAGCTTAGTTTATACCACCGACTTAGCAGTACCTGAGCCAGGACAACGGGAAATTTTTTAATGGAGGATGAGTCGACGAGAAGCAAAGGAAATGAGTCGAAGAAGTTTAAAGAAAAAGGGCCACCCACATTGGGACGATGGAAGTGGAAGACCGGAAGGAACCGTACGGGAATTAAGAGTTTTACCTACGAAGCTTAAGTTTTTGCTTTTGGGCGACGATTTTGGGACTAGTATGGTGGCGACTAAAACTTGAGAAGATGCACCTCATGTTAGTATCAACGACACGCAAGCGTTCAGCTTCACGTTGCTCCAAGCAACAAATGCGATTGGAATTTGGAGGTCCCGTATGTATCGGACCTCCAGATTCAGAATGAACTGACGAAATATGGGATGGGCGTCCACAAGGAGGTTAGTCGCCAACGTCAACACGGTCAGTATAAACTCACCGTGGCACGTCACGTTGTTCAGGTGGAATCCTCAGATGACGAATCTGTGGCATCTGAAGGATGGCGTCCTTCCTTGCGTATGTAGCAACCTTTCCACTTCTTTCTGCCTGAGACCTCGCACACGATTCCGCCTGCTTCTGGTATGTAACCCATCCCACCGGTTTACTCCCGCCTTTCGACACCAGCAACATGCGGGAAGTGGGACGTACCTTAAGTGGTGACCACGTCTTGCAATTTCCCAAGCCCGCTGCTGAAGGAACCTCCATAGACTCTGTAACCGCACGCCCCAGTACTCCGCGTCTCCCATGGCAACTCTTTACGAACCACCGGCCTTGCGTCTTGAAGGAGCATCGGCGCTTACTGGGGTCTCGGACGATGAACCTGAAAATGCTCACAGTAATCTACCAACAACTGGTTGCCTGCAGACCCGGCTACCTGGGCTCTTCAGGACCTTCGACGACCGAGTCCAGGGCGATTTCCAACGGGCGCATTGAGCGTATTAATTATGATGCGCATACATGCCTATGGCAAGCCAACTCCGCTGTTGCTAATCTCCTAAGTTAGTATTCAGCAATTTTATAGCTCCTACGGCAAGCTTACCTGTTTCCGATGTTCCCATGGATGCTGTTGATGCCCAAGAGCAAGAGGTGAAGGAAGAAGAGAGGGAAGAGGGGCAGATTGATGAGGTGACACAGCTTCTCGGTCCGTGCCTTCGGTCCCGGGCCGACCATGTGAGCATTCCCGCTGTGATAAGGACCGCGGTGCCGCTATGAGAATTTGTTTTATCAAATAGCTAGCCCGTTCGGCCTCTAGGGTTAATAACGTTGGAGGATAGTGGGGATGTAGGATTGGGACGTGTGCGTTGTCCGAATGAGGGTGTTGCACGGGATTGCACGAGGCGTCCATTCTGTGGTTTCGTGTTGGGGGTACCTGCTGTTAGCCGTAAATGGGTGTGGGGGTGATAGTTACCTGTTCTAGGTCACAAGCTCGAACGAACGATGCGTTGTTTCCTGTAAAATCTGATGCCTATGCTGCAATCCTTCCCTCGTGTTTCCCCGATGTTCCCAATGAAGGTGGAAGGCTTAATACAACGTTTTACGGTTATAAAGCAAGTGACAGCGACACCGGCTGGTGCTGATCAGTCAAACGTATGGGACGTCCGGTTGTGACGCTGGGTGGCAGACGGCGATTTAAACCAATATGGCTTCACCCAGGCCGACTTCTACAAAGCGTGAAGCTCGTGAAGTTGGTGATCCTATTACGGGGAAGCCTGATGATATGACTCGGGGTCCGATGAGTTGGGACCTTGTGAATGGAGGTGTGAGAGTGAAATGCCCTGCTAGAGGCAAGTGAGGATGTGGTCAACTCGGTGTGAGCGAGGCTTAGTTGCACAGGTGGGGGTACAGGTGGTGGGGAGAACTGAGCTCCGAAAATTGACTCGGAATTGACTGACTACAATGCCCTTTTCTGCTATCCTTTTATACCTTTTCGCCTCCCAACCGTCCCCTTGATGCCCGCTCATTCGGTTCCATCCCCTTCGCGTTTGAGGGTGCTTTCGCAGGAGCGGATGTGGCGTGCGTTCAGTATTTGGGGCCATGGACGAGGCTTATGTTCGAATTTTGGGGTTCATTTCCATAAACGGACAGAGTGTACGATGCAAATCGGTACGGACGCAGGACCCATTCCGTTGCAGAGCGAGTTTCTGGGTCATAAATGGTCAGTTATTGGTAGGAAGACATGTCTGGACACATCTGAGTGGGTTTCGAGTGGTTTGGATGAGTGGAACTGGATCGGACGAGGCTTGCGTTCGAGGTTGGTGACTTCCCAGGTGTGGGAAGAGGATACCAAGCCCAGGATGCCCGCTATTGGTTGGTCCGTACCATTCTCGTGGGCCGTAGCATGTGGTGTCTGTTGCACTTGAGGATCGGACGTGGGGTGCGAACTCGGGGAAAGAGGAATTCGGGTGCTGAGAGCGTCCAGTGGGTATCGCATGGTTGGTACAGTGGTTGGATGGGTCACTCGTACAATTCGGAGCATTGGATGGGGAACGTAAGCTGCGTACGTTTGATGAGAATCTCGTTCTAGATGAACGGGTGCCTCATACGTTTGCATCCTGAGCTTGGTTGGAGGGGCCACTTCTGTTCCATTCGAGGATCGGACGTGGGGTGCAAACTCGGGGAAAGAGGAATTCAGGTGCTAAGAGCATCCAGTGGGTGTCATATGGGTGGCACAGTGGTTGGATGGGTCACTCGTACGATTCGGAGCATTGGCCAGCAATCGTAAGCTGTGTGCATTTGATGGGAATCCGGATTTGGTAACTTTGATTCCCAATTTGGATGAACGGGTGCCTCGTACGTTCTTGTCCTGAGCTCAGTTGAAGGGGCCATGAGGCGGTGTGCAGGGTGTAGCACAAGCACCAGCCTCACACCGCGATTGGCTCAGGACGACGTGGCGTGGTGATCGGTCGCGAGCGGTACTCGTCAAGCCCCTCTGTTGCTGCTACTGAATCAAACACCGACTTCCCATCCTCTCACGTTGTTCTTGCGCCCTCCTCTCATTTGTCCCGTCCTCAACATACATGGAATGGCGTGGATTCTATTGCAGAAGCAGAACGATTGATTAGCGAAACTGTGCGCAATGTTACTCGTGGAGCACATACCTGTTCTGAAAATCCTCCCACTTCATCAATTGCCCAGCCACTTCCCGAATTGGCCTCTACTCAGTCTTCTCTTGAATTGAATCTTGCTCCACTTTCACCCGATTTGTCTTCTGCTCAGCCTCCACCCGATTTGAGCACTGGTTCTTTTTCTTCCACATCGGCTCTGGACCCCCTTTTCAATCTTGAATACGATAGCGACTCCCCGTCCGATCTCGTAGATGGAAGTTCCAGCGACATAGCCAGTTCTTCAGATGAGAACTTGGCTGCTTCGGGCAACTTTGTTGTGGTACGTACTATTGATTGCTTGGACACCATGGAACACATTTGTTGTGCGGCTCCGACGCCTGAACGCGACCCGGTGGCGAGAGCAGAAGTGTTGGAAGATTTGCAGGAATGGGGACACCAGCAAACGCGCCTGCAGGAAGGACTCCATTGCTCCGAGAACCAGCGCGTTCTTCGGCCTCTTTGTGAAGGCATGGACGTCATACACACGTACCTTGAAGATATTCTCGACCAAGACGCGATGATGGCAGTGGAACGTGGGAATGGTTCGTCGCTGGAGTTCTTCATGGTACACAAATGCTTTATTGCAGAATCAGAAAGTCCTGAGTTGATTTTGCAGGAGACTGCTGCCGAACGCGCCTTGGACTTGGTTTCTTGTCGCGTAGGCGATGGGAAACACAAGGTGTGCGACGATCTTCTGGTACAGATCTCCCCAGACGGAAAACGTCTTTGACGTCTGGGTGGGAACACTCTAAGCCATGGTCCTGCCTTTCGGATGGCAATCTACGCAGAAAGCAGGTGTCTTCAAGACTTCCTTTCACCTCTTATCATTCTGCACGGATTCGCTCGGTCTTTTATCGCCCAAGCCACCGATCTTGTAACCCGCTGCCTAAACTTATAAACAAGACCCATTGGACAGAAAACCTGCTTGTGGCCCAGTGGGACTTTGGCAAATGGCATGCCAAAGTAACAGCCATCAAAATGTGCCGAAGCCCGCCCCCATCAAATTTCCCGATCTGGATGTCACGTTGCGGCGGAAAGTATGCAAGTCTGTGGACATGGGTTGGAATTCAAATCCTTCCCGTAGATCCATGGGTCGGATTACTGATCTCTTGTCTCCCTATACCTAATTGAGATACATTGCGGGGAGGCGACTTGAACTTGTTTTGGGATCAGAACGCCGCCATACTGAAGTTGAAGGGTGAAACATTTGTCATGTCTAGCAGGAAGATATATGTTTAGGAAGATTTTGGAGGAAAAATAGCAAAATTCAACATTTTCCCAAAGTAGAAGCTTGGATCAGTTGCTTTGACCACGAAGGCTTGATCAGGTGTGAGGGTGAGAAGGGGTTATCATACAAAATGTACAGATACAAATACAAGGGCTACATTTTTTTCACACTCATTCTGCATCCAAACCCGGACGCTTCTCTGCAGAAGCCGTCATCCCCATTCCCTCAGTTCACCCTGCACACCTGCTTTCTGCACGCTCGACCCATTCCTGACCTCAGCCAATGTACGTCCGCGCGCACAGGCGATCGAGGACGAACCAGAAGTCAGGGTCTGGCCGCGAGATGGAGAGAATCTCCAGCGGGCAGGGGGCTCCATCAGGAAGGATGAGCTGCGATGGGAGGGGCCGCTCGAGAGAGAGGTGCCAAAGGATCGTCAAGAATATTTGCACAGGAATATGGGCTCGAGGGCTCAAGGGTTAATACATTGGATGAGAACTGGGAACAAACACCAAGGTCGATATTCTTTTTCAATTCAAATGATGTGGTCCCCGTAGAGTGATATAAGAGAGAAGAGTTGGAGCCTATTGCTACCTTTGAAACTCGTGGTTTTTTGAACGTGCAACGATCAAAGTTAGGTCAAATATCTCACGTAACTCCTCCAACAAGTCCAGACGGCGTTGTCTCCGCTGGGAAACCAGGTCAGCAAATGAATTAGACACAAAACGAAATTCGGAAAAAAAAAATGGAATAGGACATCATGAGGAAAGCGTATATATCGGGCCAGGGATATTGTCGTCGTAGTGCACTGGTGTCAAGAGTGGCAAGAGTGGCAAACCACATGAGAAAGGAATACATTGAGGCTCACCTTGCGAGTTCTTGTCGGACGCAGTACTTACACCAAAAATCCAAGAAGGCCGGAAAGTGGCGGTGCACTTCAGATGCCACGGTCTATCTCCATGATCGTGCTCCTTCGTGCTCCCGTCTTCAGTCCTTCTGGCCAACTCAACTAGTAGTGACCCATGCCCTGCATGTGGTCGAGCGAGGCCGTGCACGGTGTGAGGCTGGTGCTTGTGCTACGCCCTGCACACCGCCTCACGGCCCCTTCAACTGAGTCCAGGACGGGAACGTATGAGGTGCCCGTCCATCCAAATCGGGAATCGAAGTTACCAAATCCGGTTTCTCATCAAATGCACGCAGCTTACGCTCCCCATCCGACCCTTGGCATCGCACGTACCACCCGTCCGACCATGGTGTGAGCACCACTGAACGCCCTCACCGTCCGAATTCCCTTTCCACGAGTTCGTACCCCGCATACGAGCGCGGCGTCGCGTGCTACGTCCCACGAGAATGGTACGGTCCATCCAATGGCGGGCATCCTGGCCTTGGTATCCACCTCCCACGCCCGGGAAGTCATCAACACTCAAACGCAAGCCTCGTCCGATCCAGTTTCCACTCACTTAAACCACTCGAAACCCATTCAGATGCGTCCTAACGTGTCTTCCGACCAATAGCTGACCTTTTATGGCCCAGGAATCCGCTCTGCCATGGAACGGGTCCTGCGTCCGTACCGAATTGCGTCGTACGTTCCGTCCGTTCGCGGAAACGAACCCCAAAATCCGAACGTAAGCCTCGCCCGTGGCCCCAAATACTGAACGCACACCACGTACGTTCCTGCGCAAGCACCCTCAAACGTGAAAGGGATGGAACCGAACGAGTGGGCATCAAGGGGACGGTCGAGAGGCGAAAAGGTATAAAAGGATAGCAGAAAAGGGCATTGTAGTCAGTCAATTCTTGGAGCTTAGTTCTCCCCCACCACCTGTACCCCCACCTGTGCAACTAAAGCTTCGCTCACACCGAGTTGACCACATCCTCACTTGCCTCTAGCAGGGCATTTCACTCTCACACCTCCTTTCGCAAGGTCCCAACTCATCGGACCCCAAGTCATATCACCGGGCTTCCCCGTAATAGGATCACCAACTTCGCGAGCTACACGCTTTGTAGAAGTCGGCCTGGGCGAAGCCATATTGGTTTAAATCGCGTCTGCCACCCAGCGTCACGACCGGACGTCCCATACGTTCGACTGACCAGCACCAGCCGGCATCGCTGTCACTTGCTTTATAACCGTAAAACGTTGTATTAAGCCTTCCACCTTCGTTGGGAACATCGGGGAAACACGAGGGAAGGATTGCAGCATAGGCATCGGATTTTACAGGAAACAACGCGTCGTTCGCTCGAGCTTGTGACCTAGGACAGGTAACTATCACCCCCACACCCGTTTACAGCTAACAGCAGGTACCCCCAACATGAAACCACGGAACGGACGCCTCGTGCGATCCCGTGCAACACTCTCATTCGGACAACGCACACGTCCCAATCCTACATCCCCACTATCCTCCAACGTTAATTAACCCCTAGAGGCCGAACGGGCTGTCTATTTGATAAAACACATTCTCATAGCGGCACCGCGGTCCTTATCACAACTGGAGCCCACTGCGAGGGGTTTTTACCGTGGATTTTAGACGGAGAAGGACACTAGACCGTGCCAATACATCGGCGAACACGCCCTCACGAAACCTACGCAGCAGAAGAAACGTACTACAGGAGATAACTCTTGCAGAAAACGATCCTACCGCCTCAGTATCGACAGCACCCGCAGCTCTCGTACCCTCGTCCAGCAACCACCAGAGGAAGAATCGCCTCTTACTTCCATTCCGTCTTCACCAGAGACGCCCACCGACTCTCTTTCTCCCGAGACTTCATTAGACTCGGTTCCTACAACCACCGACCTATCCAATACTCTTTCATCGGAGTCCACCCTTTCAGACTCACCTTTACCCGACTCTCAACCTACCCCTATCCGGAAGCGGATGACGAAAATGTTACCCGGACGTACGGCCCGCGGGGCTCCCGAGTTCGATGGAAAGGCCCTTAGCCTTAAACGCTATTGGGAGGATGTCGAGGAAGTCGCAGAATCATGCGAAAAGACCACCGATGCAGAAAAGATAAAGGTCGCCTTCCGATATATTGATCGGGAGGATGAACTTCTGTGGAACGGAAGTATCACAGCAGGACAAGCGGTCACGTGGACCGAATTCAAACGAAGATCCAAGAATTGTACCCAGGCTCCGACGGCCATAAAATCTTCACCACGAATGATTTAGACGCGTACGTCACTGGTCGGGCCTCGAAGACGATTAAAACGAAGGACGACTTCTCCGAGTACCATCGAAAGTTCTCCACCATCGCGAATCACCTAATCACGGAGGGGAAAATGACAGACCTCGAGGCACGAAAGGAATTCCCGAAGGGATTGGACGAAGATTTTCGAGGGCGCGTTTACCGCCGCCTCCAAATCACGAAGCCAGACCACGCTAGCGATATTCCGCACGACATAGCCGATGTGGTGAAGGCAGGGCAATATATCCTGGAAGGCCCTAAAATAGGGGAGAGTTGCCGACACTCCTTCATAAAGAAGGAAATGGTGGATCTAAGCGACGCGTTCGCGAAGATGAACCAACGATACCATGTCGACATGCAATCCTTAACCCAGGCCCTAAACAGGAATATTCCTCCTCAGCCCCGCCAAGCGTACCCCATGTACACCACCACGGCTATAGACGCTGTCCCGCCCCCGGTCTATCCAGCTCCCGCTCCACAACCCATCTCGTACCAAGGACCGTATGGTCAGCGAGACAATGGGTATCAGCAGCGCGATAACGGGTACCAGCAGCGCGACAACGGGTACCAGCAACGCGACAACGGGTACCAGCAGCGCTCGAATGGCTATCAGCCAAGGCAGCCGTGGAACGGACGCGATAATGGTCCACCAACGCGTGGAACTATGTTCCTCCGGCGAATGTGGCTTCTGTTCAGGGAGCGGACACTTCGTACGAGAGTGCCCCCTTGCAGACGATTACATCGCCAAGGGAAATGTTTCCGCAATGCGGACCTTAAAATCGTCCTTCCCAACGGGCAGTTCATACCCAGAGGAGTTCCGGGCAGGAACCTAGTGGAGAAGATCGACAGGTGGATTTCGGACAACCCGCCCGTTCAACAACCAGCTCCCGCTCCGCGACAGGTGCAGACGCAGGCCTTTGAAAGAGACGCGCCGCCTCATGCCGCGGCAGCCATGACGTTCACCAGTTGTTCGCCCACTCAGACCTTGGCGTTTGGACGCACCCAGAGTGCGACCATCGAAGAAGTCGAGGACGAGGAAGGGACGGTTCTGATAAACGAAAGGCAGGCACCGAAGAAGAGGCGGTACCCGAAGTGGTCATCCAGAAGAAGGGCCCACCGAAATCCGCGCTTAAAACGGTAACGGACGCAGCGCCCGATCCTAAGACAATCCAAAAACCGCAGCCAACAACCGTTGATGGGAAGTTCCCACCACCGCCTCCCGCGTTCAAATACCAGGCACCCATTGAGAACCCGCTCCTCGTGAAAAGCGTGATCCAGCGAGCCCTAGGTTCGCAGATCTCGATCTCTAACGAGGAGTTGTGCGCAATCTCACCGGACTTCCGCAAATATTATCGGGAAAACACTGTTACCAAGCGAATTCCCACGGTTGAAACTGGGATCTACGCGGAACAGGAGGCGCTCGTGATGAATTACGGAGGAATAGAGGGTTCCCCAACCACACTCCTTACGGCCTCTCCCATCGATTCTCTCCGCGTTCTCGACCTGGTAATAAACGACACCCTACCAGTCGTGTGCACCCTTGACCAGGGATCGGAGATCGTTGCGATGAACCGCAATATTTGGCAGCAGCTCGGAATTCCCCTTGCACCCGACAAGACGCTCACGATGGAATCAGCGGACTCCAATAGATCCACGACGGCCGGTGTGGTCGAGGACCTCAAATTCACAGTAGGAGACATTGATCTCCTGCTCCAGGCGCACGTAGTGGATGGGGCCCCATTCGACATATTAATGGGAAGGCCCTTCTTCCGGTTCACGGAATGTCATACCAAGGATCGGTCAGACGGCACGCAGGAATTGACCATCACCTGCCCGAATACCAAGAAAGTGCTTTCCGTGCAACCAGGAAAAAGCCTCCGAAATCGGTAACCTTCGCGGACACGAATTACACGGCCGTTGATGTCTCCGACGTGGATTTTGTCTGATGGAGGGCGAATCAACACCGTGCCCTCCGCCGGAACTCACGGTCGCAACGAATTATTGGCATATCTCGGGAACGGACGGAGCGTCCGTCCAACGTTCAGAGCGGAAAATCGAAAACAAAGTAATATCCCGGGGTTTTCGTTCCATCGGCTGACGTCGCCAATGGTTCTATACGCCCCGGAAGGCACGAACACGATAGATTGTCGACCAATCTTCATTCACGACCAAACCATCCAGTGGGAAATATCTCCGCGCTACTTGGAATATTGTCTCAATCAGATGTACGACTACGACGAAACGATACACGTATGGGTCAACACAGCGGCCCCGGACGGCGAGAAAAAGAAGAAAGCAAAGCCGAAGAAGAAAAAGTACAAGCCGGTGGCCGACAGGGTACACTCTGTGCGGCAACCTTGCCAGAAGAGTTTCGGATCATCCGGCACTTCCCCTCCGATCCGTTGGAGGGAATGCCGCCGTTGAACCCGAGACCCGGCAACTTGCGGAAGGAGACAGATATACTAAGCAAAGGGCAGAAGAAATGAAAATAAACGAGGACGGGTTCCTATGGCCAGAAGAAGAAAAACTCGTTCACGACGTCATTCGCAATCACGAATTCGCGTTTGCATGGGACGAAAGCGAGCGGGGACACTTCCGGGAAGATTATTTCGAACCGGTGAAAATCCCCGTTCTTGCTCACACCCCGTGGCAGGAAGAAATATTCCAATACCACCTGGAATACGCGACGAAGTGGTGGAAATCATACGCGGGAAAATCAAGACAGGAGTTTACGAACCATCCAGCTCGTCATATCGGACGAACTGGTTGTAGTTCCAAAATCCAATGGCTCCCTCCGACTCGTCCATAACCTCCAACCCTTAAACCAGGTTGTGATAAAAGACGCAGGATGCCCACCAATCGTCGAGGTCTACGCCGAATCTTTTGGAGGATCTACCGTGTACGGGATGTTGATTTGTTCGTTGGTTTCGACCATCGGCTTCTGGACATTGCCTCACGGGATTTCACCACGTTCCAAGGCCCGTTTGGGACCTTCCGACTCACGCGTCTTCCACAAGGATACACGAATTCGGTCCAGGTGCAACAAGGGGATATTAATTTCATCCTCCAGGACGAAATTCCCAAATACACCCAACCATTCGTGGACGATACTCCCGTTAAAGGACCTACCACGTATTACCTCCTCGAAAACGGCGAATACGAGACGATCCCGGAAAACGCAGGAATCGGAGATTCATTTGGGAACACATGCAAACCATCAATCGGATACTCCAACGTATCAGGCATGCGGGCGGAACTTTCAACGCGAAGAAATCGTACTTTGCAGTCCCACGTATCAAGGTCGTGGGCCATGTCTGCAGCTTCGAGGGAAGAACCCAGACGAGTCCAAAGTCCAGAAGATCCGAGATGGCCGCCTTGCGAAGACCTGACGGACGTCAGGGGTTTCCTTGGCACGCTGGGCCTAATGCGGATATTCATGAACCAGTTCGCGGAGGTCGCGATTCCCTTGACGCGTCTTACGCGAAAAGGAGTAGATTTCAAATGGGGACCGGAAGAACAAGCTTCGATGGACGCGTTAAAGGAATTGCTCATAAATTCGCCCGCCATCAAACAAATCGACTACGCGTCCAGCAGACGCGTCATTTTATCGGTCGACTCGTCGGTCCGAGGCATGGGATATATCCTCTTACAGCTCGGAGAAGATACCCTCGAATACCCATCCCGTTTCGGCTCCATTACATGGGACGAGCGAGAATCGCGATACTCGCAGGCAAAATTGGAACTCTACGGGTTATTCCGTGCGCTCAAAGCCGCGAGAATGTACCTTGTTGGAATAAAAGACTTAATGGTTCGCGTGGACGCGAAGTACATTAAGGGCATGCTTAAAAATCCCGATATTCAACCAACGCGACCATCAACCGTTGGATCGCCGCGATTCTCTTATTCGACTTCGCGATCGAACACACTCCAGGAATTACTCACGCGCCAGATGGGCTTTCGCGTAGGAAACCCGCGCCAGAAGATCCCGAAGAAGACGATGATGTTGATGAATGGATCGACCGTGCGTGCGGATTCGCGATCCAGGTGATGAATTGGCAGCGGCAACGGCGATCATCATTATTGGAGACGATCCCGGCTTCCCAGCTTCAATCCGGAGGCCGAAATCTCGATCACGTGTTCACCGGACGCTGGACCCGTTCCCATGAAAAACCGCGAAATCAGCCTCCGGTCAGGATTTTCATCACCCTAATCGACGACCAAGTCTACGAGATACCTAGGAGCGAAAAGGCGGACGCTGCGGACGCGGAAATGGAATTAATCAAGGAATTCCTGGAACGCAAGCAGCGTCCGGACGGATGAAAGACGAAGAATTCGAACGTTTCGTGCGAAAATCGTGCAGATTCTTCCTCCTCGAAGGAGTGCTTGGAAACGGGATTCTCATCACGAACACAAGCTCGTACTCCTTCCAGAAAAACGTGCGGCGATTTTACAGCAGGTTCACGACGAACTCGGGCACAAGGGATATTTCATTACGCGAAAGCGTCTACTCGACCGGTTCTGGTGGCCGTACATGGACAAAGACCTTAATTGGTACCTGAATACATGTCACGAATGCCAGCTCCGCTTGACGAAGAGAATCAATATCCCGCCCACGGTCGCGATGCCCCTTCCGCTTTTCCACAAATTCCACGGCGACACCATGCTCCTACCCAAGTCACACGGGTATCGATATCTCGCACAGGGGCGATGCTCGTTGATTTCCTGGCCTGAATGGAGAATGTTGGAAGACGAGAACGCGTACACCCTCGGATGCTTCATTTTTGAGGAAGTATTATGCCGATGGGGAGCGGTGGCAGAAATTGTAACGGACAACGGAGGTGCTTGGATCAAAGCCGTCGAATGGCTTTCCAAACGATACGGCATTCACCACATAAAGATCTCCGGATACAACTCCCGGCCAACGGAATCGTGGAGAGACGTCATTACGACGTACGCGAGGCCATCTCCAAGGCATGCGAAGGCGATTTGGACCTCTGGACCGAAAGAATATTCTACATATTCTGGGCGGAGAGGGTCTCCATCCAAAAATCATCCGGATACTCGCCATATTACCTCGCGCACGGAGTCGAGCCACTATTCCCATTCGACATAGTCGAAGCGACTACATGATCAACTTCACGGGGAAAAACTTACCACCGAGGAGTTGATCGCGCTTCGCGCCAAGCAGCTGATGAAAAGACCGGAGGAGTTGGCCGAACTAAAAACCAAGATATACGAAGCGCGTGTCCGGAGTATCAGGCAATGGGAAAAGACAACCAGAAGAAAATCGAGGACTTTGATTTCACACCTGGATCGCTCGTTCTTCTCAGAAATTCTTCTATCGAGAACGAGTGGTCGCGAAAAGCGAAGCCGCGATACTCTGGTCCCATGGTCGTGATACGACGGAAGTCGGATAGCTCGTACATCTTGGCCGAATTGGACGGTGCCATGTCCAAAATGCCGGTCGCAGCCTTCAGGCTAATACCGTATCAGCCGCGCTCCAGGATTCGCATTCCAGTCACGAAATTCGTGGAAGAGAAACCCAAGAGAAAACGGAAAGAAAAGGAACCCGAGTGGGGCGATACCGGGAACAGATGGTTCGAAGGGCAATCAGCGGAACCAGACTCCTAAAAACAAGGCTCACGGGCGCACAACCCGTGAACGGACGAACCATACGTTCCCTGGAAACTCGAAGGAAACGGACTTCGATCATTATGCGACATGTATTTGGGCTCTATCATTCAATATATCTATTTTTCGACCTCATCCTATCCTCCTGAATACATGTCGCGTGAACGTAAGCCACGCCCGACTCCCTGACTCGAAGAAATAACCCTCCGCTCGCCGAAACCTTATCACGAATCGCTCTATCTTCTCGCTCTGCCGTTCAGGCCACAATAATCCTCTAATAAAGAAACCAGAAACAAGGAAATAGGGATCTTAACCTAGGCCCGTTCACGGGAGACCCGTCAAAATTCATTAAAGAAGATGCCGTAAAGAAATGATTGGCGCAGAAGTTTAGCGCCCAGAAGACCGAAAAACACCGCCACTCCTTATGCAATGATCCTCGGTCACGAGATTAACGCGTCGCGTCGCGTCCTTATTTGCAACCCCAAGCGCCGAAGGCGCTTTTCTCGAAGAACAAATTCACACGCTACTTAAAATCGGACGAAAACACCAAGAAATTCGATTTATTTCGCGAAAATTTACATTTTGGCCCCGGAGGCAGGGCGTACAGTACGCGCGAAAAACAAACACGACAACAAGAAAGGTAGCAAATAGGCGGATTTTTGCGCTCCTACTCGACCCAGCCGCCACTGGGGAGTTCGGAGTATTCGACGATAAGTAAAAACGAAAATTTTGGGTCCGTAGGCATACGATGCCCTGCCCCGCGCAATCAGTCCATATTCACGTCCGCCCCTGCGCCCGACGTCTCACCCGCGGGATTCCCGACGACGATTTCACCCTCCGCGTCCAATTCCCCCTCTTCCAACTGGTCGCCGCCGCCCGCGCCGCCCTCGCTCGTCTCGTTGGGTTTGGTACCAAGCAGGGAGCCCGCTTTCCCGAAAATCGATGTCGAGAGGGAAAGGGAGGACGAAGCCGCCACGGCAGGCGGAGACGAGGTGTCTGAAGCGGCGTCGGGACCGGCTTCCGAGGCGTGGACGTAGAGCTCGGCGACGAGGAGGGAAACAGGAGCCGAGGGTCTCGAGGCGCTGCAGAAGGAGGCGCGCCCGCATGGAATCTCAACGGCGTCCATCCTCAACGAACCGGAGGAGCGGGCGTGGGAGACGACTCGCCCGAGGCGCTCGCGCTCGACGTGAGAGGAGGCTCCTCGTTCGTCCCACCTGGGAAGAAGAAGAATCAGCAAAGAGAAAGGAGACGAGGAAGAAAAAGGGAACGGGCGCCAAACGTACCTGTAATCCCGTCCATCGACACGTCTCCGCTCTCGTCGCCCTTCCTCACTTCGACCTCCGTCTCGCTGTCGTCGGTGCGGTCGTCGCCCTCCTCCCTGAGCATCGGGTTTGGCGGTATTGAAATTGCCGGACACCGGGCTGGAATTTACGCTCCCGAAGATCGCGCGCCGAGTCTGGAGCACGTCCTCGTCGGTTCCCATAATGCGAAGGTGGTGCATGAAGCGGGCGAGCAAGCGCTCCGTCGTCCCAGTACCCCCGACCTGCTCGGCGATCTCCAGCATCAGCGTGAGCTGGAGTTCGAGGAACTCAGCGTTGATGTCGGGGAGCGCGCCGTCTGCGAGGGCGGTCATCAGCAAAGCTTTGTGGGACAAAACAAGGGCGGGAAGACTCACCTGTTACCTCCCAATCAAACTCGACGGGGACGCCTCGCAGGTGACGTTGTCCGCGCGGCAGTGCATGCACGCCCCCGTCGGCGCGTCGTCCCCGTAGCGCAAGCGAACGCAGTCGGACTCCGCGAGCGAACACCGTACGCACCCCTAGAAGAAAGAAAGCCCGTCAGCAAAATAACAAGGAAAAAGGGAAAACTTACCTTGCCGCGTGTAAAAAACGAGCGCACGGGAAGACTCGCGAGAGTGACTTGGCGCTTCCAGGTCTTGGAGAAGCGCGGGTGCTTCTCGTCGTAGGGATATGCGTGGGTGACGATCTTGTTGCCGCCAGTCGATGTCAAGGGCGCGTCGAAGACGAAAAGGTCGTTGCCTGGTGCCACTCCGCGCTGTCGTAGGTGTTCTGCGGCCCCGTCATCTCCACGTTCACCAGCCGTTCCCCCTCTTCACCTTCACCTTCCTCGTGACGATCCCCGACGCGTCTCCCCCTCGTCCTCCGACCTTCCCCCGCTGAGCCAGCGCGCTCCGACTCGCCGTCATCAGATGGACGGGGGACTTCTTCTTCGACGAGGAGCGGGCGCGGCGTCCATTTTGGATTTCCCTTCCCCTTCGCGCTCTGCAGAACGGACAAGGGAACGTCATCGGACCGGAGATCGAGCCGCGTTCAAGAACAGCGATCTCAGGCTCGTCTGACATCGCCTTACCCCGTTTGAAAGGGATCGACGGTGGCGGTGGCGGAGGCGCGGCTTCTTCGCGGACAGGGGCCTTTCTCGACGTTCTGGACGACCCAGCAGGGAAGCGGCTCTCGAGGGCGCGGTCTTCTTCCTCGAATTGGGCGCGGAGCGATACAAGATATAACAGCTGAGGGTGTTCTTGCGCGTCTGAATTTCGCGAGGATCCCCTCGCGCTCCTGATGTACGACAAGACGCGTTCGGACTGGTGCTGGTGTAGGCCGGGGATTTTGTCGCGGTACTCCTTCGCGCGCTTCCCCATCGGAAATTTGGACCGCTGCCGCTCCATAAACGCGGCCTCCTTCGCCGACTCGGATTCCTCGTGCTGCGAGAGGGCCGTCTTGTACTCCGCCCACCCGCGTCGTAACCCCCCATCGAGAGATACCGCTGCCCGTCGAAAGGAGGGAATACGTCGCGGGTATATTGTCTCCAACGCGGCTGAGGGTCCCGGCGTCGACGAAGATGGGATGGTCGGGATTGAAGGAGAGGGTCCATCGGCTCGAGGATCCCGTAGCGATATTGAACGGCGGCGTCTATCAGACAGACGGCGTTGAAGAATGCGACAAGGTCGCCCACGGTCTCGCCGAAGGAAAGGAGCCAGTCCCCCGTACGGGAGAGCGCGAACCCCTCCGTCGCAAAGATCTCCATGGTCTTCCGGAACCCGTGAGGGTCGCGCGCCTCTACCGCCTTGTATGTTTTCCCGATCTCCTCGGCGTCCAGGACGTGGAACGTATGCATCCGCTCGTACCCGGAAGGAGCGTGCGCGGTTGATCTCAAACTCGAACGACTCGTCAATCCGGAGGTTCTCTTCAATCGTGATGGATTCAAGGTCGACGACGCGGGTTCTGTCCCGATGGACGGGAGGAGGTGGAGCGAGAGGGCGACCGACGGAGGGGCGCCACTCAGACGACGAGGGTCTGGAGCGCGCTCCCGTGAGCGCGAGCACCTGCGTTTTTGGGACGAGGAACAGGCCGTTCCCTAGCCTGCGAAGAAGACTCCGCCGCGTTTGACACCGCGGAGACCCCCTTCGCAGAGCGGTTCACCTTTTGGGAGGCGGCGCCGCAGGCTCGTCATCGACATCCATCGCGTCGACAGGCCGTTTCTCACTTTGATGACCTTGGAGGAGAGGGTCTTCAAGAGGTCAGCCGGGTCTGGGAGATCTTCGCCGTCAGACCCCGACTCGCTGCCAGAATCGATGTAGGAGACGGACGAACCGCTCGAGTCACGACAGAGGCTTCTCCTAGAAGATAAAAGGGAGGCGGAGGTCAGCGCGAGAAGGAAACAAGAAAAAAAAGAAAAACACGCACGAAGAGGAACCTTTCACGAGGAAGGACGTCGGCTTGAAGAAACTGAAGTAGCGGCCAAGCCCAGCTTAGTTCGAGGCCGCAGGCGTGTCGTGGGACCAGACATAGAGGCGACGAGACAAGAAAAGGCGGCGAGTAAGCCAAGACGAGGACGACGAGGAGGGAGAGACGAAGAGAAAAGTCAGTGGGAGAGCAATGGTGAAAGAGAGGGGACGAGAACGACTCACCGCAGCCGCCGCAGTCGTGGAACCACCGAGAACGACGAAGAAAGGAAGACATAAGAAAAATAAAAAGAAGACCAAAAGAAAGTTTGGTCTTACCAAGTTTGGAACTGATGGACGAAAATATCCGAGCCTGAAACACTTCCCACGACACACGTGTTGGCGCGCTTTCCAACCCGACGCGTTGTCCAAGGAAGGAGGAGAAAGGAGGAGTAACGGGACGCGTCAACGGGAAAATCTGTTAAATAACAGCCCCTGTGCGATTTTGATGCGAAAGGCACGTGACCTTCGTCGCCATCAAACGGACGCCAGACCCGTCCACTGTTTCATCAAGATATTTCGGTTATACAACTCGCCAAAGCAACATATCTACCAAGGAATCTCGATCGACTAGCCGAAGGAATAATACGCGACGAACAGGACAGAAGGAAGCCGGACGTACGAGACTTACGATCAGGAGGAATATCAGCAGCCGAGCACCAGCAGTAACCCAGGACCGAGGAGCGCAAGGGGTGATCACCAAAAACACGGAGACGCATGTGCACGATGCGTTCTCACCAAGATTCTCGGAGGGGCGGCCACCTCTCTAGGAAAATTATGCGGCACGAGGATAACGTACGGAACGGACCCAGGCTCCGTTCCGTCAATTATGGAATAAAGACGAAGAAAACGGGCCGAAAGACAGAGGACAAGTCATTACACGTGATCGGACGCGGCATACGAACGGGACCAAACAATCGCAAATCAGAAACTGGCCCCCTATTCCGATCGCGTACGCCGTTCGCGAATCCTCCTGAGGGACCTATAGTAGGAATGGGGCGTATCAGTCAAACGGCGCGAAAATTGGAGGAAAACACGGGAGCGGACGCACCATGCGAGAGGAATCTTCAGGTCTCCGACCAATGGATTTCCCTCGAACTCGAGCTCTCGGAGTCGGAAACAGAAGCCTTTTCGCGCCCTTGCTTAATTATGCGAGCCAGGCCACCAATGAACCGATCGGCGTCAACCACCTCGCCAAAACGATTATAGGCGGGATAATCATCGGCGGTCTTCAACAAAGCACGGGTCTCGCGTGCGCCCATGATTAAAGGCAGGAGGACGTGCCGGTCCAAGGGGCAGAGGGAGTCATCACTGCACGGAAACCCGATCGAAAGGCAGATCCAATACATGATCTCGAACATGGCTACTGCCTCGCCGGGAATGCCCCAAGTCGGTGGGCAGGAAATGCTGAAACTGTCCTCGTACTCCGGCTGGAGGGCTTTTCTGCACACCAGGAGAAGCCTCTGGTATCCGAAAAATCAGCCGCGGACCCAGCACCCGAAAGGACACTCACGCAGTGGAGGAGAGCCTGCTGGACCCAATGTTTAATTTCCTCGAGTTCGCCAAGGGAATAAACCCCCTTGCGGCCGATTAGGGAGAAATCTTGCGTCACTCCAGCATGGACTAGATAAACCATGGGTCGAAGGCGGAACTCGAAGAATTCGGACCAAGGCTCGTCTGGTGTGAAGCCCAGTGTGTCCAGTGTCTCCGAGGGGAGGCACAATTCCTGCAGGATATGGGCATTCCGAGAAATAGCGGACGGAGGACCATCCGGGCGACGAATAACGAGTTGAGGCATTTCCGGGACGTATTACCTGAAAAACAAGGCCAGCGCGACTTATAACTCCCCAAGGAACGATCACGTGGGCCGAAATTGATGGAAAACTCGCGAACGGGCGAGGCGTACGATAGGCCCCAGGGACAAATACGCGAAGGTTTTACGTTCCAGCCGTAATACAATTCCAGGCGACGCCTCCAGATCATCCTTTCATCAAAGTCCGTCCCGTAGCAGCCCCAAGACCTGAACGGGCGCTGCCTCCGATCCAACCTTCTCGACTCCCTCCGGCGATTCGGCGTGTTAGGACGCGTGGGAAGCCCTTCCAGCGAAATATCGGCGAACGCGTATCTTCCCTCTTCACCCAGCTCAGGGTTGTACCGAAGAAGCCCTCCTCCGAACTTCCGACGGCGGAAATGCGTCGCCGAAAGAAGGGCGGCCTGGCGAGCTTTGTAGAAGGGGAAAATCCCGTACCACTCCAGTTCGGTCGAGGAAAGCTCGAAATTTGGGAAATCGATGCCCAGATCGAGGTAGCCAGGGTTTCCGATCATGGCCTCCTGCAATGTGCAGAGGTTGTCGAAAAGGATGGTGCGGTCGAGGAGAGATGAATCCTCATGGAAGCCGTATAGGTCGACGAATCTTTCCGCCATCCCAAATAAGTGGTCCCCTCAGACGGCACGAAAAACGCGGGTTCCTCTCCCTCCGCGTGTTTCCCATATGTTATGCTTGCCTTGCCCAGGCTACCATGTTCTTCAACAATACGCTGACGGCGTCGCGAATGAGCCCCACGGTCGCCTCGGAGTTTCGGCGACGGGAGCAGCGCGGGTGGTCCGGTGAAGCTGCTGCGCTAGGTGGCGTGAGCGGTGGATCCACAAGATGACCAGCTCTTCCTTTGAAAAGTGTCTGGCGGTGGAGTGACGTCTAGGGCGATGAAGCATGCGCTGGGGAGATGGATGAAGTTTGCACGCTCCTACGCGCGCGAGGTCGCCTTTTATAAAATCCAGGCCTATGGGTGACCACGTGGACAATCGGACGAGTCAACACGGGCGTGGTACGCGTCCAAATTATGAAGACCTATGCGGAGGTTATCTCCATTATGATGAAACGGCAGTGCTCGACCGAACCACGAATCAAGGAAACAAGACATTAGGACATGCAGAATCATGAACGTATGGGACACCCGTTCGACGGAAACTCGGGATATCTATGAAGAAAAACTATGCCAAGGCGAAGGAGCCAACTATGACGAAGAACAGTGCCTAGTTACACGAAGTACCGTCCGCTCGGGCTTTGCCCGTAGCCCGCCTCTGCTTGCGCAACGGCCTTTTCCAGCCGCGTCCGATTCCTTGACTGGCTTCGATCTCGTCCTGGAGCAAGGCGTTCTCGCAGGTCCAGGCGTTGTTCAGCTCTAAAATACTGAGGTGGTTAATCCTTTCGCGAGTCCACGAGGGAACGTGAGGGAGAGACGCGATCTCGGCCGACAGAGGGACGTCCGTGCGCGAGGCCGAAGTACGCGTCCTATCGCGAATGAAAGAGCAGAGGAAATCCGACCAGGAACGCGTCGCAGCACTCCTGCGAATAACCATACGATGGTTGACCAATCATGTAATGGAAGGTCCGCGCCATGGTCAAGGACCAAATCACCGATGGATCGAGGAATGGCGCTTCAATATTCGATTTGGCATATTCCAGTGCGGCGCTGTAGAGGAACGCCTGGAAGAAATCAGCGTTCGTACGCCGCGCCCGATGTTCACTCACCGCCTTTTCAAGATATGCACCGACGTAGGGGCGGAGGAACTCGGCCCGACCATCAGGGAGATCGTCAGGCACCGTAACTGCCGAAGGAATACACCCGCGGATGAGTTCACAGAAAGGGCGGAGATGCTCCCGAACGTATTCAACGTGCGCGAATTTGGTGGAAGCCAACTGAAAGGCTTCGATGTGGACCCCGCAATACGAGTCCATCCGCGCTACGACCAATTGGTGAATAGGGACGACTTCAGCGACGGTGCGAGGCGGAGGAAAGAGAAAATATGACATAGGAAATTCGACGCGGGACAAAGGAATTGGCTAGCGAACGCTACAGGACGAGCGGCCCAATTTATACAGTCTCCATGGCCTCGACCTCTCCTTCTTCGATCACGCCCGGCAAACCATACAACGGATTTTCGCTCTTGCGGATGGACGGACGCTGGGCCCGTGTACCTTCATCATCCTTTTCGACTATGCGATCCACCGCGTGCTGGCGAAGGCGTTCGGAATATTGCAACAGAGAGGCGATCTTGCCCCTCAATATCACCCGAAGGAGTTGATTGTCGTCCCCCTCGAACCCGTAAACAGAGTCCGCTCGCATAACGACTTGCAGCCAAGCCACACGCGGCGTCGGGATGCGGTTGGCTTCAGCCAGGTCGTGATGGCGAATCACATAGTCGGACAAGCGACCCTATGAGCGCGCGAGCGTTAACATTGCTTCGAAACAGGAACCCGGAACTCACAGCCATCTCCAAATAATCACGAACGCGCTGCCGCATTACGCGCTTTTCTCCCTTGGTCTTGCTCTCCGGAGACCATGTAAAATCCTCACGGATACGGAGGAAGAACTGGTAGAGAGGTTCGAGGATTTCACGGCTGACTCGCGCCATGAAAGGGTGATGAGCGAAGTCTACCATCTGCCCAACGGTGGGGAAGTCGCAATTGAGGAACTCGTCGCGAACGCGGACACCGGTTTTGGGAGCAGCAGGAGGCATAGGATTCGAAGGGCGAAACTTCAAGGGTTACCCTTAGGCCCACGCTCAAGAAGCCTTATATACCGGCAAACGGACGCCACGAACGATCAAAGCTGAACTACCCGGCTACCATATACGGACTTCCTCGCCAATCACATCAGATATCTCTTCCCGATCTGGACGGTTCTACGATCGCTGTTCTAAAAATGGACTTACGATCAGGAGCAACGCGCGGACGGAACGTACGAACGTACCAAGGAGAAAAACAACGGCTCACTCTTCCGGGACGAGATCGATCTCGTGAAACAGTTCCCGCAACAGGCCGTTCCGATGGAACTGCGGATATTCTGTGTCCGTATGATCGAGACGGGCGGCGGCCACGGCAGTAGCGCGGAATTCCTGGAGAATGGGCGAACAAATGGAGAGGGCTTGGCGGTCCCGGTCCTCCACGTCGCACAGTCGGCCCAAGAGCACCATGATAATCGACATCATATTCGCAGCACAGCCGGGAACGCGGTACTTTTCCAGGCCGATGCCAGGAGCGTCCTGGAGTAGGAGGGGCAACGTCGGCGCGGTATCGACGAGTCCACGATACACGCGCACGCGGGACAAGAAACGCTGCCACGGAAATATCAATCAGAAAATTTAAACGAAGAAGATCTATGCACAAGTTATGCCGAACATATGAAATTTACGCACAACGGTGCCCGCCAGGCGCAGCGCAAGGAGTCGGAGTTCTTCCTTTTCGGAGGATGGAATGTCAACGAGAGGACCCTGAAGTCCGCCCTCGCCAACGGCGCATCGTTGAAGAAAATACACAGCGGGACGAACTCGAGCCTGAAGAAAGACGTCGATGGAAGTATCAGGTTCCCAGTGCGGATCGGATAATTCCTCCACGGAAAGGAGGAGCCTTTCGAGATAATGGCGGTAATTCGCGAGCCACGCCCGCGGGGGCATAATTTGCAAAGGGACGAAAGGAGGAGACGATCGGGGCGCTGCAGGGGTCCTCATTTATGGACAACGGAAGGAAATCGACCATCAGCTCAGATCAAAACGAATTTCACCCCTTGCAACTGGTCGTGCCCGCCGTCCGCTCCCTTATTTCGCTTGCCCCTCGCCGAAAACACCTTCTCGGAGTCCTTGCGAGGCGATAGACACCGAAAACAATATTATTGGAGGAAGGAGGCAGGAGGAATACTCGAAGGAAAAACACTCGGTCGGATCGAAGCGGAATTCATGCCTTGCGGTCGTTCGTATCCGCTGTACACTCCCTTATTTCGCTTGCCCCTTGCCAGAAACGCCTTCCCGGACTCTTTGCGAGGCGATAGGCACCAAACACGGTATAATTGGGCAAAGGACACAGGAGAAATAATCAGAGGAAATCACTCGGAGGCGCTGCTCGAGGGAGGAGTCACCAAGCCGGGCATCGAACCGTACGAAACCTCGCTCAATGCCCTCTCCTCTTCTTTCACAAAGAAATCGTCCGGAGGACCCTGCGTCTCCCCCATCCTCGCCGCCAGGACGCGCATACTGCGACGAGTCGCCGTCTTCTTTATCACGCTCTCGACGGCTTGGAGCGTGGCCTTGAACCCCGCCGCCCGCACTGCGTCCCCAACAGCGAGGGAATCGGACGACCGCGATGGAATCCCCGGGGGCGCCGCCTCGCACGAGACAGGGGAATGCGCGGTGTGTCCACATGAATGGTTCCTCGCCATCGCCCCTATTCCAATCTCGCGCCAGCGAGCGATAATCTCGTTGTACTTGAAGGTGTCGGCCAACGAGTCATCTGTGGCGATGGGACGGAAGTCAGTCGGGCGTCCCCGATACGCGAAATTGGCCGAGATCCAGTGGTTGGCGTCGTAGTCGGGGAAATCCAGATGAGCCTCGTTCCCACTCTTCTTCTTCGCGAGGAACGTCGACAGAGCGGCACCGAGCAGGAAGCCTGCTTGCGCATGAGCAACGTGACCGTCTGTGGTCTCTTCAGGACCTTCGCCAATATTCACGACTGGCTTGTCTTCCCCTACGAACCCTACGACGACCAGGAGCACCTGTATGATATGGAACATCCACGCAGCCTCCGAAGGGATCACGGGCGGCTCGTACGAGATGCGGAACTCGTTCTGACGAATCTGCGCTGCGAAGAACTGGCCTATGTCAGTGGACGGACGCAGCTTACGAGGGACGAAACTCACCATATGGCGGACGATATCCCGCACACGATAGCGCAGTTCGTCGCGCTGAGGAGTCGTCAGGGACCTCACGGTGTCCGTGGCATACGCGCCAGGGAAAACGGCCATCATAACCAAGAAAACCTTGAAGCGCAGGTTGGACTGAAGGAAAGCGGGAAGTCCTCCATCGGGAATGAAGAAGCGGTTCGACGGCCACTGCACGTTGGTATCCAGGAAGCGTTGAGTCGCAGAGGCATCCATGGGAGGAGAAGAGGAGAAATATTGGGCGATGAAATCTCGCGGAGGCGCCTTTTATGGATTCGTTGACCGGTACCCGGTCAACAGTAAAGCTTTGTGGGAGGTGTGAGGCTGGTGCTTGTGCTACGCCCTGTACACCGCCTCACGGCCCCTTCAACCGAGTCCAGGACGAGAACGTACGAGGCGCCCGTCCATCCAAATCGGGAATCGAAGTTACCAAATCCGGTTTCTCATCAAACGCACGCAGCTTACGCTCCCCATCCGACCCTTGGCATCGCACGTATCACCCGTCCGACCATGGCGTGAGCACCACTGAACGCCCTCACCGCCCGAATTCCCTTTCCACGAGTTCGTACCCCGCATACGAACGCGGCGCCGCGTGCTACGTCCCACGAGAATGGTACGGTCCATCCAATGGTGGGCATCCTGGCCTTGGTATCCACCTCCCACGCCCGGGAAGTCATCAACACTCGAACGCAAGCCTCGTCCGATCCAGTTTCCACTCACTTAAACCACTCGAAACCCATTCAGATGTGTCCTAACGTGTCTTCCGACCAATAGCTGACCTTTTATGGCCCAGGAATCCGCTCTGCCATGGAACGGGTCCTGCGTCCGTACCAATTTGCATCGTACACTCTGTCCGTTCGCGGAAACGAACCCCAAAATCCGAACGTAAGCCTCGCCCGTGGCCCCAAATACTGAACACACACCACGTACGTTCCTGCGCAAGCACCCTCAAACGTGAAAGGGATGGAACCGAACGAGTGGGCATCAAGGGGACGGTCGAGAGGCGAAAAGGTATAAAAGGATAGCAGAAAAGGGTGTTGTAGTCAGTCAATTCTTGGAGCTTAGTTCTCCCCCACCACCTGTACCCCCACCTGTGCAACTAAAGCTTCGCTCACACCGAGTTGACCACATCCTCACTTGCCTCTAGCAGGGCATTTCACTCTCACACCTCCTCTAGCAGGGCATTTCACTCTCATACCTCCTTTCGCAAGGTCCCAACTCATCGGACCCCAAGTCATATCACCGGGCTTCCCCGTAATAGGATCACCAACTTCGCGAGCTACACGCTTTGTAGAAGTCGGCCTGGGCGAAGCCATATTGGTTTAAATCGCCGTCTGCCACCCAGCGTCACGACCGGACGTCCCATACGTTCGACTGACCAGCACCAGCCGGCGTCGCTGTCACTTGCTTTATAACCGTAAAACGTTGTATTAAGCCTTCCACCTTCGTTGGGAACATCGGGGAAACACGAGGGAAGGATTGCAGCATAGGCATCGGATTTTACAGGAAACAACGCGTCGTTCGCTCGAGCTTGTGACCTAGGACAGGTAACTATCACCCCCACACCCGTTTATAGCTAACAGCAGGTACCCCCAACACGAAACCACGGAACGGACGCCTCGTGCGATCCCGTCCAACACTCTCATTCGGACAACGCACACGTCCCAATCCTACATCCCCACTATCCTCCAATGTTAATTAACCCCTAGAGGCCGAACGGGCTGTCTATTTGATAAAACATATTCTCATAGCGGCACCGCGGTCCTTATCACACCGGGGTGAGGGCGAGAGTGTCCTCCTGCCGAGAAATTTTGTGCCCGGGAGGCAGGCGGAGCGCCGTCTATGGAACTGTCCACGAGTTGGTCAACGTGGCTAGATTAATTGGGAGGAATGGTGAGAGAATGGGGTGTAGAAGCTGCGGAGGCAGAGGCAGAGAGAAAGAAGGAGGGTGAAAGAGATTAAGAGATGACACACGTTCTTGCTCGCAAAGCCTGTGCGAGCGGAACGTCGCTTGGAGTGCAAAGTCGTGGATTGGAGCACGGGAGGAGGGTCCCCGGAATCGCGGAGGGAGTGAAAGAATTAGGGGAATAACGATATCGGGAAGGTCGAAAGAGACATGATAGGGTCACTAGGAGCAATATATGCTTGCGGGGAGGCGGGAACAAGAATAAAAAGCTCGAGGAAGTACTAACCGTGTACTCGAGCCGTTTTCTGGCGGGCACCGGACGCCGCGCAGTCTGCGGCTAGTTGAGTGCGGCAAAAAAATAAAGTCTAGAGGAGAGCGTTGGCCAGTGCGACGTCGACTGAGCACGGGGTGGACGGAGCTCTAAGCAATTCCAGAGTCAGAGATCAGAGACAGGTAGGTCGGACCGCCAAGACTAGGTGGAGTAGAGCAGGCATGGGAGATGTAGGCTCTAAGATTACGTTTCTAATCATGATATTCGCGGTGACGTCGATGCGCCGAGAGCGAGGTTGGGCTTGATCGCGCCAGTGAAGGTGTGAGCGGAGCAGACAAGCGCGGGTGGCTGTGTGTGATCCGGACTCCGATCAAAATACTCTTACTTCATTCCTCCACCACGGCGTGCGCGTTCTGTGTCTCCGTTGCACTACACGCGCCCAGTCTCTCTGCGGCTACTCATTTGTTCAATGTGAATCCTTCCGGTGCCTTTCTCTTATGTTCTTGAGCTGGCGACGCGTTGCGACGCGCTTTCAAGTACCATCACAATACCACCGCGCAAATGCGTTCGACGCGTCGACAATCAAGAAATACTTTGCTTAACTAGTAATATCTACAACCGGAATTGGGAGGTCGTTGCAAATATTGGGTGTGAAGCCAGATCAACCCCAAATTTTGGAGGTGGGTTCTACTCTCTATGATACCCATTTTTCATCGTCGGCCACCCAGCAGATTCCCTTGGCCTAGCGGGGTAACAGATGGGTGGGGCCGTCCGGGGGATTATATGGGTAGGGTGGCGGCGTCAGATTGGCTGAGGGATGCCCCCAATGGAGTGGTTAGAACTGCCTAGCAGGAGGTGAGAAACCGCTCGTGTACGTGTAAGCCAACTATGATGCTCACTGCCAGCTGGATATTTGCTGCATCAAACGCATCACTGCAGCTCTTGATATGTTCTGCGATCCCCTGTCACACGCGTCAACGCTGGGTATTACAGGGCGCTTGGAACTCACCTCCAACGCCGTGACATTCGGAGGGAAGGGCCCGTTATAGTGATCGGTGGCGAAAACGTTGGCCGCATTTCGAAGGTCAATCATAGCAGCGGTGAAGCTGGAGCCGGGTGCGAGAGCATCGATGGCGGATACCCCATAAAATGATCCGAGCTGGACAGCTACGAGCACAGCGACACAAACAAATTCAAGCATAACGGCCTTCGCCTAGTGAAGTTGGGGGGTGGGAGTCAGACGCAGGAATTAGGGCCCTGCACGTTTTATGAGAAGACAAGCGCTTCGTCGAGTGAGATTCTAGATCTTGAATGTTGGACCTAAAAGCGATGATGCCTGGACGGCAGCGGTCCTTCCATTTTCCAATACTGTGGCGTTGCAGTCTGAAAGTGCGTGCCTGGACTTGAACATCTGGACCGGATCCCCTGGCTAGAAATAAACTTCCGCAAATGCGTCGCATACACTGTGTTCCAGCCCCGTAGCCGAAGTTCGGCTACAGTCTTCTTACGTGACGTAGACACATGTGGTTATGTGTCTACATGCGTCTACACCACGTAAGAAGACCTAGACACCTGTAGCCGAACCCTACAACGGGCCGGAACGCAGTGACATATGATACTATGTCGACCGATAAGTTTGAAGAGTTTCGCCTACGATAAATAGTCATCTTGAACCAATCGTTGGACGTCATGCGAGTACTTTGAAATTCGAACGTCTCTGGCAAAGTCAGATCCGGAACCATCGAGAACTGCACAATTGACAATCTTAAAACCGATCAACACTTCAATACCGCACAAGACATCAGGCTGTCGAGTTTCAGGTCTTGGATATAACAGTATAATGCGGATATTAACGCGCCGCTTATAGTGCCGGGGATCCTAAAGCGAGATTGTCTCACTGCGAGTACATGCGTGCGAGGTCGATTGAATAGACTCACATGAACTGGAAATCGTATGAGGAAGCAAGCGTTTCATCGAGTGAGATTCTGGATCCTGAATGTTAGACCTAAAAGCGATGACGCCTGAACGGCAGCTGTCCTTCAGTGTTCCGATACTGTGGCGTTGCGGTCTAAAAGCGCGTGCCTGGACCTGAACATCTGGAACCCGAATCCCCCGGCTAGAAATAAACGTCCACAAATGAGTCGCATATATGATATGTTGCCCGATAAGTTTCGCCTACGATAAATGATAGCCATCTTGGACCTATGATTGGACGCTATGCGAGTACTTCGAAATTCGAACGTCTCTGGCAGGGTTATATCTCAGGGAACGATCGAAAGCTGCACAATTGACAGTCTTAAAACCAAACAACACTTCAATACCGCACAAAACATCATCAGCTTGGGGTCTTCGCTATAATTAACGCGGCCCGTAGTGGTGATGAGCAGCGCTCACCGTTAAGCGCCGAATCTGCCAAATCGAGTCGATCAACACCGATACAAACAGAATCGCACGTGTCGACATTTTCCCGCGACACGTTCATTTCACGCGTTTTCTGCCTGCTTTCAACTTCGTACGCGCATTTCCGGCGCTGATATTGCATGTCCGACCTATTGCGTGCTCAGACCAGGTCCCCGGCCTTGCAGTGAATTCTTCATTTCTCCAATTGGGCTTATTGTCTCATTTGTTGCCGCAGATGGGATTTCTCCGACGCAGTGCGTACAGTCTCGAGGGGTTTTATTCCAGTTTTATTGTTTTGCCTCTACTAGTACTTACGACATTCGACGCTTTTGCCCCATGTTCCATGTCGCCGTCTTGAGTCCTCGTCGCTGCTCATGCTCGCCTCCGTCTACACTCGCCTTCGGTCCCTCGTGGTCCACATCCTATTCGTCTTGCTTTGAATTTCCATTGCCCCCGCAGCCGCTCGCCTCCTCGCCAACGCCTCGTACCGCGATGTCCCCCGCAGTCGAGCACTGACCATGGATTGACCACCTTGCACTTTCAGAATTATATGGCCAGAGTGGCTTGCCTAGTATTTATTTAATCAGCTCCCGCTCTCAGACGTGCCGTCAGCATATCAGTGGTGATCCCACTAAGGCGAGACTGTGTCACTGCGAGTACATGTAGACTGAATAGACCCACATGAACTGGAACAAGGATGAATTTTAGGAATTGGTTGCCAGCAGAGTCCGCGTTCAAGATCATCGCATGAGCTTCAAGTTGGCGGCGAAGTTTGAACGATTTACCTGACTCGGAAGATTCTTCCGAGTGCTTCCGGAGAAAGCCCAGGACCGCCTATCCTCCAGTGCATCCAAAGGAACGGACTGAATGTACAAGTTGCAACAGGAGTGACGGAAAGTTTCAGGATTGAGAGTTCTTGTATATCCCTGTAGATCGATGTGGACTTCAGGCTTGATCCAGATTCCTGACCATCCACATCCGGGGCGGCGGGCGATGGCGTGTCGTCCAAATCTATCAGGCCCTCACGAATGAAAGCAACAACACCAGCAGACTCCGATCCGGGGGTGCCGCCCTCTGTACGCCAGGCGGGGAAATCCTCGTTCCACTTATCAACCAACTTGCGGCGCTGAAAGATATGCACTAGGCCGAGGGCGGAGAGTGGCCGCCGTCCTGTGTATGTTTCAACTTTATGTGCCGGCGGCGGAGAAGCAGGAGACTCACCAAAGAGAAAATACACGATGTTTGCTCCGAAGAAGAGAACAAATGTGCCGTTTATGAGATGTCTGTATATTCTTGCAAAATCTTTGTTGCAAAAGTCTCGCGTTGGAACAATGTCGGAATCGACATGTTGGTTGCGGTTGTTGCGGGTGACTGATTTGTCTGTATCGTGCTGACCTTAGCAACCATGAGGTTACTTAGGGGCTGAAACTCAATCATTAGGACACATAAATAATGGGGACTGCTCCAGACGCTGGACTGGTGCAGTGGGCGAGGGACTGTGATAAAACAGAAGCGCACCGGAGAAGATCAACAAGAAGATCCGCATGGCTCGGAAAACAGAAGTGTCCGTTGACATGCGCAGTTTCGGTTGTAGCGCGGAGTTTCGAGGCATGTCCGTTTGTGATTAGGACATAAATTCGGAGATATCACCCGCGTGCGGAGAAAAGACGGCCTTCCAGGCCAATCGATATCGGGAGTAGCCGCAGGTTGTTCAGGCGGGCCGCAGATTCTTAATATAGTATGCGCCTCACAGAAAAAGCCCACGACGCTGCCTAGTTGTCCTCAAGATAAACCAACGATGCACGTACACATACGTTCAGTGCGCCAGATTCTCTCGTCGGAATCTTTATCTGATCGTGTAAGTCGCGTTCTGTGGGCGCTGCAGCTTCGAGGTGTCGACCGGGGTGACAAAGTCCTCCATGCGATCGTCTTGCATTCGTGTATACCAAGTTTGTGTGGTCCATGAGATTTTTTGAAACTCCGGACCAGTGGCAGCAACAGCACAGAAAGACTCCCGCAGAGGATGTAGGCTGTTGAGAGCAAGTTCGTTTTGACGGCCGATCGGGTCCGTCGGATCAGCACCCGACCGTCAACTTGCGTCAACAGGCGTCAACCGCTCTTGCTCGCCAAGCTTTTGTTTCTTGACATTTTCACTCGCAAATCCCAACAAATCTGGAAGGACTGGTTGACTCCGTCGTATTGCTATTTCATTGCATCCTGTTTCTTCATCCAAATCTGTACAGCTGCTTCAAAAGTAGTACAATAACAACCTCAGCCGTAACCTTGACATGCGATGGTCCAGCATCCGGCTCGAATCTGGATCCAAGACGAAGGCCCAGTCGAATCTGGGCTCAAGATGTGGGTCGGTACCGTTTCCAGGTACCGTTACAACCTCTCGCTGACACCACATCGACAGAATCGATGCAGAATTCTTGACCGTATCGCTCCAAGTCACATTTCCAGCCGTTAAACGTGTCGGTGCGTGCACATTTCCTTCATTTCTGGCTCGCGCTGATTGTATTTGTACCCAATCGCAATGTTTGAAACGGTAGCATTCGCGCCAAGCACTGACCCGACCATGTATGTAGATCCCCGAGGGAAACGCATACGTATAGCCACCCTCTCTGTGTCACCTCAATGCTCCGACAGAAGTCAGATATCGCTTTACTGTGTGTAACCCCCACCGTCATTCATCTATGATTCTGAGTCGTCTTTCCTCGCTTCTCATAGTCTCTATGCCCCTCGCATGACTTCGGACGCGTACTAGCGCTCATGGGATACTTTCCTTCGCTGCCATACAGCCGATACGAGTGCGATATCTCGATTCCACCCGCCGCGCATTCAGCTCACTTTTTGCTCAGATTCAGGGCTTGCACACGCGCTAACGTCGCACGCGGCTACCATCGCAGGCACGACGATGATACGGAAGATGTCAGTGAAGGGAACAACTCGACTGGGAGGCCAATGTATGTCCTCATTTCGGCTTACTCGTCTCCTCCACCAGCCCCGCCCCCGTCCCTTTTTCCACTTCCTTCCGCCTCCCTTCCCGTTCACGCTCTCATTTCCCCTGACGCGGCTTCTCCGAAGGCTCCCTCCCCCTTCATCTCTCATATCTGTATAGCCGTTGCACCCCCTTCATCTTCCCCATCTCGTTCCAGAGCTATGTTCCACTGCTTGTCGCGTTCCTTCCCGCCCACCCCTCGTCCTTCCGCATCCTTCACTTCAGCTGATCTCCCCCCCAGCTCCAAGCCCCGAATGAGCGTCATATAACCGCGATCGCGTGCGACGGTGCACACCGCGATCGCGCACGCCACCGTGCACACCTCAATCCTCTAAGCCCGCGCCCACTAGCCGCCCGTCTCAGGACTACGCGCGCAGTCCAATCGGCCTGACTCGGATTCGCCCCCGACCCGTAGTCCACATCCATGCTCTCTCGCCGCCGATGCGCATCGCGCATACGTACCCGCTCCCGCCACCGTCATGGTCCGCGTTTAGCCCCCTGACGTGGCAGGCCGCGCTGCCTCCGACTTGCGTTTCGGAGGCGCGAGCGCCGATATCTGCGTTACCCTCGCCCACCCGATGCCTTGGCCTCCTAATGGGTGATGCTGCGCGCTGCGATCTGGAGATGGGCGCGGGCGGGCAGCGAGACCTCGAAATCGGAGAAATGTACGCGCGTCCTTTTCATCTATCGTCGTCACTTGCTCACACATCGCAGTCTCCAGCTCTCCCCAGATACATACCACACGACATCGCAGAAATCGTAGCTCGGATTTGGAAGGCGCGGGGCGCGGGACGAGTGGGCGGCGATGTGGTACGTGTATGTGGCTTCCTTTCATTCGTCTGCCTGCACCCTGCCTTCTCCGCTTGTGATTCCTACCTCCTCTATGCCTCTACCTCCCTCTGCCTCCATGCTCTCCCCCCGCCATGTCTCGATCTCGTGACCCCCTCCCTCTCCCTTGTATCTCAGAGACTGATCTCCCTTTGTAGTATCACAAACCCGCTTGCCCTGAGTCGGACAAAGATCACCGACAGGTCGCCGTCCTCGGCTCGCGCCGCCGCAGACGCAGTGAACGCCTGCGACCGAGACATTTTCACCGCGGGCCTGGCTGCGTTATCGAGGGACGGACGTTATCACAGCGGGGTCGACGCTAGGCGAGAGGGCACATAAAGGCTGCTAGCGTACCAACACTTGAGCCCTCCCCGCCGACAGCCCCCCATTCCGGCGTTCCTCGCACACCCTCACCCGCATACCCTTCGATACCACGAATCCGCCCCCACAGCGTCTTAGCGCTGGACTATGCGATACCCATGCGCCACACGCCTCATCCAACTATGGATGGACCCAGCCTCCGCCCGTAGATGTGACAGCCCCAAACGCGACGATCCAGCACTTTCAAATCCAGTCGTACACGCGTCCACTGTCAGTGGTGCCATCCTAGCTCCTTCCTGCATGGAAATGCTGCATAGAGAGATCGTCGTCGTTACGATACGCTTCCGCGCGTTGGGTCTGCGTTCGTGGCCCGCGCGCCTTCCCAGCCGGCCCTCGACGGAAAATTGCGCTTCTCGACACTCCCGTTGCCCGCGGCGCTACGAGCCAGCGAGCGCACGCATTCGATGGCTCGGAATGCCTTATACGCCCGAATTCTGCAGCTGCCGCGCCCCACGTCGGGAGTTCTATCGAGTGAAAGCCCTTAGCTTGGGGATCCGCGACGCTCGCGCGGCCAATGCGCTCACCCACTGCCGCGTCTCTATGCCTGTCCGCCCACCCACCGCGCTGTGGCGCGTACCCGACTACGTGCCCTCGTACACGGCCATGCGCGCTGGCCGAGAAATGGCCTGCGCCTTTCCTCATTCGCCCTTATGCCTCCGCGCCCGCGCTGCAATGCAGCGCTTCGCCCGACCGCGGAAGCAAGAGGCAGCGCAGTCGCCCACCTTGCGCTCGGGCTCCCGGAAGGCGCGCGCTCCTCGATCACAGCTAGCGTTGGGGGCGCATGCAGCAGAAGAATGGCGCAACAGGCTGTCGAATGAGAAGTAGCTGTGGGACACGGGGAGATTTATTCGGGGAGGAGGAAAACGGGGCAAAATCCAGCCAGAGCGGAATATCACCGCGACGTGTGTGGAACGAGAGCGTCAGGATGTGCGGGACATGGGAGTGAAAAGCATGGCGGGAGCGACGTCCCGCGCGAAATATCACGGAAACTCATCGGGCGTGAGCTCAACGTGTCCTCTCCCATTCGGCTCGAACGCACGCATGTGTTCCTTCTACGACTCTAGATCTGTCCTTCGCTAGTGGCTCTCTGGTGTGATACGGATGAATGTTGTCCCCGGAAGATGCTCTGAGAGGGATCCTTGACAGGGGAAGAAGTTCGACGGCGGGCACGGCGTTGCAGCAAACTTCAGAACGCGTGGAGCAGATAGGTACTCCTTGATCTGATTTCTTAACCTTTTCCTGTGTGAGGCGAGTTAGATAAAGGCTCGTCATTCGCGTTCTGCTGCAGTGCCGAGAACGCCCTCATCAGGCAGCCGCGTCTGCATACAAAATTGCCTGGATTTCGCGCGCGGACCAAATTCCTTGTGCAATTTGCTGGTTGGTGCGAGGTAGCCCGCTCTCAGCATGGGGGGCTTCCCACAAGAACTCAGGCACCATTGAGCATGTACCACAATGGCACCTCAACCCACTCTTACTGAAATCCGGTTGAACAACATTATTACCTGCTTAACCCTCGCCATCACTACTCTGGATGAGCTTCAGGATGTATTTGCGACACCATTTCTCGGAGTTATTTCAAGCGCCGCCGTGTCTCTGGTTACTGCACTGGAGGTGAATTATTTATGAGAAATAAGAGGCATGCTAAAACTTATGCAACCCATCAGACGGTCAAACGAAACAAGGATGGGTGTGCACAATTAATGGAGAACATCCACCGTATAATATATGCTATCATCGATCTGCATATGAGATCTGAGCCCTGGGGCGAATTGTCACCAGAGGTGCTGCACTATATCGGAAAACTTACAGAGATTCACTTACCTGAACCATAGCTGACAAGCACATGTAGAACACTTCACAAAATTCATGGGTTCATTGAGGCACACCAGAGTGAGATGAACCAACTTCTCCAGGATTGCAATAAGAGATTGCAGGAAACTTGACATCTTCAAGGTATCTTTTCAAGACAGTTGAGTGGAGTGTTTCAAACACAATTTCACAGGTTGAAATCAACGCCAGTGTCACCTTCAGCATTGATTATATGCAGAAGGCGGCTGAGAAACAACAGCAAGAGCTGCTGGAATTGATTACAACACTTTCAGACGATAGAGTCTCCTCGGTACAGAACTTCAACAGAGTACAATATCAGTCTAATGAGATTTAATTAGATAATCGGGGACTTGAGCAGCTTGAAGAACAGGTATTTATCTGTAACAATATTATTATGTTAAATCCTCACTGTGTCCTCAGCTCTACCTCCCTTTCTCTGCTATCATCACAGCCAAAGATTTTCCATGGACGTGATTCAGAACTTCAACAGATTGTCAACACACTGCTGAGCCATGAATCAGCAAGAATAGCAATTTTAGGAGCAGGTGGAATTGGCAAAAACAAGCTTGGCAAAAGCTGTCCTCCACCACCCTGATGTTGCCACTAAATATGAGTGCCGGTTGTTCATTGGATCTGAGCATGTAACCACAAGCATTGAACTTGCTGCTCTTATTGCGGCCCACCTCGGGCTGAAACCAGGAAATGATCTCACAAAACCAGTTCTCTCTCACTTGTCCAAAGGTCCTCATTGCCTCTTAGTTTTGGATAATCTGGAGACTTCATGGGAACCAATGAATTCTCGCAGCAATATTGAACACTTCATTTCTCTTGTTGCGGATATCCCTCATCTCATCTTGATTGTAAGCATACAATCATCTTGATTACTATTTCTAACAAAACAACAGATTACAATGCGAGGGGCAGAGCGACCAGCCAAAGTTCACTGGACTCGACCATTCCTTACCCTCTAAAGCCCTTAACATATGAGGCAGCTCGACAAACCTTCATTGACATTGCAGATGACTTTCATAATAAAAAAAGATGTTGATCAACTCCTCCGTTTTACTGACAACCTCCCATTAGCGGTGGATCTTGTTGCCCATCTGGTGGACTATGAAGGTTGTCCAGCTGTGCTAGCTCGTTGGAAAACAGAGAAGACTTCCATGCTTTCCAGTGGCTATGACAGAGTCTCTAGCTTGGATGCATCCATCTCATTGTCACTTGCCAGTCCCAGAATCACATCTCTACCCAGTAGCAAGGATTTGCTAAGCCTCCTCTCAATCCTGCCAGATGGGCTCTCAGAGATTATACTTGTCCAAAGTAACCTCCCAATCAAACATATTTTAACATGCAAAACTGCTCTGCTTCGTACCTCATTGGCTTATATAGATGATAAGGGGAGACTGAAGCTCTTGGTGCCTATCCGAGAACATGTCCACTCTTTGTGCTCTCCTTCATGGACACTGGTCCAGCCTCTCCAGAAATACTTTTCTATCGTCCTTGAGTTTCACTACAACTACTATGGACATCTCTCGGATGTCAAACCAGTGGCACAGATAACATCCAACCTTGCAAATATTGAAAATATACTTCTCCTAGGGTTCCAAAGTGATAATCCAGATCTCAAAGAAATTGTTATCTCCAGTCTGCATCTTAATGAATTCACTAGAATTAATAGGTATGGTCGACATCTGTTGATGGACCAGATACCTCATAGTTTACTGCAACTAGCAGACAACAGACTGGAAGCTCATTTTATCACAGAAACCTTTGCCTCGTGGATGTATCAGTCAATTCCCAATCCTGAATCTCTGGTTGAAAAAGCTATGGAACACTTCTATCATCTTAGTGAATCAGTGCTTGAAGGTAAGTTTGATGACTGGTACATTTTCTTCCTGACTAATATACAATTACAGCTACATTCTGTCGTAATGTTGGCAACTATTATCTCCAGCATGAGGGCAATCTCAAGAAAGCTAGCCATTTTTTTGAGAGTGGACTCTTGTTGTCAAGATCTTGTGGCGCAACCAAAGTGCAGTGTTTGATCTTGGATGAGATGACTTTAGTACAATGGAAGTTGGGTCACTATCCTTTATCTCAAAGTCATGCCCGGGAAGCCCAGAAGCTAGCACAGTTGTCTGGTGATTCATACCGGGAGGCAAGTGCACTGCGATTAGAAGCCATATCTTGCACAGCACTTGGCCAATACACACAGTGCACATTCCTATGCAACAGAGCCCAAGAGCTCTTAGGGTTGTGTGGACTTACTAAAAGTGTTGCATTTACTCAAATTATGGCTGAGAAGGCAGAGGCTCATCTGCTAAAATCTGAATATGCTGATGCACACAATATACACACTCAAATTCTGAGTCAGATATCGATGGAGTCATATGCTCACTCCTGTGGCTTCTCTCTACTCAATCTTGCAGAGATTGGTATTAGGACTGGTGCAAGTGCAGATAGCGTGCATCAGAATCTTGATAAAGTCAAGTTGATATTTCAGAGAGTGGAATATCCTACAGGGATGTTGTGCCACAACACAATTTTAGCAGATCTTACACTGCGAGAAGGAAACAATCATACAGCAAAAGAACTTTTCCTGCAGTGCTTGGATATAGCTAGGGGGACAGAGCCTGAGGTCATAATCTATTGCTTAGAGAGACTCAGTGATATGAAGCGCTGGGATGTCAAAGACATGGATAGCTTCTCAGAGTGGATAACACTATTTCTGGGATATGCAATTAAACTCCAGAATATGAGGGCAATTTATAAGGCTCTCAGCTATCTTGGAGATGTTTGTCTTGCTCAGCAAGATGATAACACAGCTCTCAGTCTATTCACTGTTGCCCTACATGGATTTACAAAGATGGATATCCACCAGAGCAAAGCAGATTGTATGGTCCGTCTTGGAAATATTGCCGAGAAAAGAGGAGATCTTGAGTCGGCATTGAGATTATGGAAACAGCACAACCATTGTTTGAAATCTCATCACAAGCTCATGATATTGCTTGTATTGATGCAAAACTTGCCGCTGTTGAGCAATTGTGAAAATGTCAATTTCTTTCTTGACTCACAAATGTCGCTTGCCTTAGGAAGGAGTTCAGTACAAGTACAAATCCGAGCTTGATCAAAGTCGGATCCAACAGTCCTATCTGTGTTCTTTTGTCACATCTATGATATTTAAGTGCTTGAGGCTTTCAATGGCGTGTACAACACCTGCTTAGCACTCTTCAGCGTTGGTAGATATGTAGCTCATTTCTAAAATTGAATGGAAAAATACAATTTTATTTCAGGGATGGTAATATAGGGCCGCAACCGCGTGTTCGCTTCGAAGCATGTGATCATAGGGTGTACTCAGCAAAATAGAAGGATATAGGTCTCATTATATCTTCGCAGATGAAGAACTCACAATGTTTGGGCGAGGCGAAGGGGAGTACAGCAGCATGCATATGTTCACCTCCGCCTGCGCGAGGTGTATACAGTACATACTCCTCTGAATATCCGGGTGATGTTATGCCATCTCAGGAGTCCGAGTCAGGACACGATCCACGACGTTACGGCGTGCCTTGCGCGTTTGAAGGGACTCGTGTACCTGGCACTGGGATGGTACATGCCACCTGCCCTGGGGTATTATGGCCCGCCCACGAAAGAGGAAGACCGGGCAACGCTTGAGCAGTAGGCACGCTCCTGTCCGACCCTCGAGGTTTGCTGCCTGAGTATGTTTAGTTCGCAATCTCGCTCCTTCATATGCCGACGGTGCATTCAACTCGCAGACAATCACGTATGGAGAATTGTGGATCGTGCCTGGCAGCAATTCCCTATGTAGGAGTTCGTCCTGCTTGTTGAAATTCCGGATGCGTGGATGGATTTTGCGCGGTCGCCGTTGGACGTAGGGTTCTTGCAGTAATAGATTGATTTTTTAGTTTGATTGTGGGAGAAAAACATGCACCAACCGGGGAAGGATATCGAAGGATGCGACATTTTGGCTTTCCAAATAAACTAATAGAGCCCCCCAAAAAAGACAACAGGAAGGAAAAGACAGGCACGAGGGTTTTTCAACACACTCAGTCAAGCAATTTTAAAAAGAAACAGCTCAAGTTGTGTTGCGATTACAAAGTCCCACCATTACGGCCACATCCACACATATCAACGAACGCTGGGGGAGTTGAAACCATACTTATATCATAAGAGTGTTAAATAATTTACTCGCGCACCGGTTCTCGACTCAACACCTCTGTCGTTGAATGTATCATTCACGCGTAATGCACCTCATTCTCCTTCAATAAGATCACTCCCGTCAATCTCAGACTTGCGTGCGAACCAGTCCAGAGTCCATCCATACGAGAAATTTAATCCGGTCTCGTACTCCCGCAGAAGAACGGGGCCTATCGTGGTTTTGCCCCCGTGGGGTCTGCGGGAATCGATTAGCACCTGTTGGAAGTTGGAACAAACGAACTCGCGCACTTATGACAGGTGAATGGAATATTAGGGGGAGCTAGCACCATACGGTTAATAGAAATAGACACACGCGTGCATCGGCGTACGTGGACTGAATGTGACAATCGACCCGCCGGCGACGGCGGGGACGAACGAGAATCCGATGTTCGACATTGCCTTGAATACCCGCATCAGGGAAAATCAGAGAGAATGAGAGAAAGGCACACACATATCGGAACTCGCTAAATTTGAGCTGGCCCTTCTCGCGCCCGCCGGAGAAGAGCCGCTCGAATACGTTGCACACGCGCTTGCCAACGGGGAAAACGGGTAAGACACGCGTGGGGCGCTGCACGTTGGGGGCAGGCGCCGCGACGGCGTTCGTTAAACTAGAAGCTATGCCTTTGGTTTTCGCCTTGGGGCCTTGCCGCGAGGGGACGGGCTCGGCAACGGGAGGAAGCTCAACTTGCGTCCCATATGGGGCGATTTTCGCGGACTCGGGGTCGACGTGCACCATCTGAAGGGGAATTCGCTTAAGATGCTTGCGGTCATACACGGACGGCGTACCTTTGGGATATCAGAGGAATCCCTGCGTCTGAAAAATGTTCAGATTTGACTTGGACATGATCAAGTTGACTTTCCGAATTTCTTTGATCTCAGCAGGTGCGGTGGGTTGAGGCTTCGGTTGAGCTTGATGGATTTTGGGAGACTGTACGGGATTGGCGATGGTTGAGACGCTCCATCTGGGTGCCACCGGAGCGAATCCCAAGACCTAACGCAGGGAAGTTAATCAGGCTTTGCAGCGCAGTACAACGGAGACATGCACATACATCCTCGACTTTGCTCTTTGCAATTTTCATGGCAGCCCCGTCGATGTCCTTCCATATTTTCGCAAAAACCGCAGGACTTTCGAGCGACGCAGAAGTCTTGATATATTTCTCCAGATACGTTTTCTCGAGTATCTTTTGAGAAATTTCTGTTGCGTTTATGAACTTGGTGTACGGTTCATCCGTCGACATTCTGCACTCTTCGGGGTGGTCGATCAGCTCCAAGAAATCCTACATGGCGGTGAGTCGGGAGGATTCAGAACGAGATCGAATGACTGAACCTCCAGTCGACTCAGTTGACTGATATTTTCAACGAGATATTCGTCTAAACCCCCGATTTACTCCTCAGACGCCTCGAGGAATGCCTTCAGCAGGCTCTGACGCAAATCACGCCGTGTGTAATTGACGTTGTACATGATGTCGGCCGACGCGAACCTGACTAAAGCCCCATCCAACGACGCAGCTCTGAGATACGGCTCGTATTCGGCACAGTTATTAAGAACGGCGACTTTTGCGCCTTCCCAGTCTTTATGATCCTGTATCATCTCCGGCATCAGCAGCAACACCTTCATCTTCATGTCGCGAAAAGCCATACCTTTATTCGGCACCAATATTTGCTCAGGTGCGAATTCACCGCGATCCCATTGATCACCCGACGCTCGACAGTCTCGATTGCCCGAACCAGCGCAGAACTGACGCACGCCATGAGCTCCGCGCGCTGCCGCGGCACGCCGAGCCGCCCCTTCGTCTCGTCCAGCACCGCGATTTCCGCGAGGTACGCCGCGATCACCGCCCACTGGTTGATATACGTGAGCGTGTCGTTGATGATGAAGCGTGTCTGCTGCGCGACGTAGCGCGGGATGGCCAGCAGTTGCGCAGGCGTCCTGCGTTGCCCGTGCTCGTCCGGGGCGAGCTCCGGGCGGTGCTGCGCGGCGAATTCGACTTGCTCTCGCAGGAAGGCGGGGTCGGCGCGCAGTTGGCGTGCTTGCGTCGCATAAAAGGCCTGTTCAGACTCGGCGAGGCGTTGGAGCACGGGCGCGGTCATCATATAGCTGGGAGTGTCTGCAGTTGCGAAGATGAGGATTGGAAAGGTCTCTGTCGACACTGCATACCATAGGAGTTAGTCGAATGCCTATCCAGCGCAAACTGGTCAGACTGTGCGATATATTCCTCCGGCGGGGCGACGTCTATGATATTGCCCTGCAGAAGGTAGTGAGACATGAAAAAATGAGAAAGACGCGCAAACCTCTTCATCGGAGATGCAGTCATATGCGCCGTACTGCCGCAAGAGGTCGACGACCTTTTGACCGAATTTGGCTATCATCTGGCGCGTCACCTCGTTTCGCTGCATGCCAACTGGATCGAAGACTTGGAAATGCTCTGTCTGCTTCCTGGCTTCGATATTTGCAGGACCTGGCATGGCGCTTTCAGATATGTCTCACTTGCAAGAGAGGAGGTATGTCACTTGTCACGGGCGGTTAAAAATTAGGGGCTTGGCAAGCACACGTTGAGTCGTTGACTGGTTATATTTTCTCCACATCCAGGACCGCGGCGTCTTTTGGAGATCAGTGAGCCAGACCCGTGCTGAGATGACTGCACGCAACAGTACAGTTAAACATCGAGTCAAAGAGGAGGGAGATCGACACAGAATCTCCAGTGCTATGTCGAGTGGAATGCCAGTAGTTATTTCCCGTTTTTTACCTTGCATTTCCAAATGTCTGGCCATAAGTGTCTCGGTCATGTTGACGCAGTCTCAGGGCATGAGTGAGTCTTGACGCGGAGATTGATTAGCCTCAAAATCATCCTAGTCGGCGAAAGTTATGATAATGGGAAGAATCAGGCGAAAAGACTCGGAAGCGGTATCCAGAGCTGCCATTAATGGCGGTGAATCGTTCTCTATTCCAGACTTGCATCAGACAGAATATTAATGCGCATGCCGGGTATACTTACGTACGTCGTAGAGGTCCCGCTGTAACTTCGGCTGGTGGAGAATCTGCTTATTTAGGCAATGCGAGACCAGTCCTGTCAAATCTTTTTTTCTTCCAATCCTTGTAAACCTGTCGCCAACCAGTGGCTTTTGAGGCAATATTGGCAGCAGAAATTTGCGGGCAATCCTTTGCGAGAACCGGCGGCCCGTTAACGATTGGCAAGTACAGTGACGTGGCAAGGGTTTGAAACTGCAAGAAGAAATATGCTGGAATGTCGAGACGCGCGCCGGAGCAGTCGAAGACTCTGGGGATGGAGGTGGAGAGCAAGAACGGCATCGCCGATTAAGTCCATCGGATCATCGGCCGATGGATGTTGCTGTCTTTCTCCCGCCACCGATCCTCACCACAGAATCGCTGAATTCCTGTAGTAAATCTCTGCAGGCTCCTCACCCAGTCAAAAACCACTGCGCCTATCCGCCACTCCCACTCTATTCTACTCCACCTTCGCGCACAGGTGGCAGCTTGAAGCACCTGCATACAACTTCGAGTTGAATCTGAAGCCAAGACGAATCTATGGACTACCTCCAGGTCCGTAGCTCTTGTTGGAACGCTACATGACCGCACTGATGCCGCATTGACACAGAATCGTGCCAGGATCCTCGAGGTAGTCTACTACTGTCTAATCCACTTTTCCGACGGAATCCGACCCGGTGTCGGAAATTTTAAGGGTGCCATCAGCAAAAGTGGGAATCCTCGCTATTCCCAGACGGTCTCGGCATACACGTGCCAAGCTTGATGGTCTCTGCAAGGGATACAAGGCTGCAAAAGGGAATACAATGTGAGTGCCAAGCATTCATTACATCCAGAAAGCTACAGCGAGCATTTGTAGTACTGTCTGGGTGTCGCCAACTGTGCATAGTGGTCAACAAGGTTTTGTTCGTATGGCACAGACATCAAATACCAGCCTCATTCCTGCAGAGATTATATCTTGCATTCCACAACTCGGTATTGCCCACCCAATAGTTTTGCGCCATACATAGACCTTGTAAGGTAGATTATTTTATGCAAGTTTTCGCACCCCATACTTAACTTTGCCGTCTCGCGCTGATTGGCAGGGTTGCGAAGTTCCACATAGTTTGTGAGCAGGTGGTCATCTTGCATGGTATCACTCAGACAGCGAGAGACAGCAAGTTAACTCCTAATTTCTAAATTTCTGTCAAGTTCATTTCACGCCCATCTCCGACGGAATCGGACGATTCTTTCGGGAATCCATCACCATCAACATTCTCCATGTCGGTCCGTGCGCAAACTATATGAGCTGACATTAATCATGATTCGCTGGCATTCTTTCCTTCCATCCTCATGTCTTGTCTCCCGCTTTTTCCGTCGATGAGCCTCTTCCCCGTCAACAACACTTCAACAGCCCTCTTTCTTGCTACAACCACTCATCATGCTTCCTCCTCATCTTCAAGCCTGATGGCCTGCACTTCAAGCCTAGTCAAGATTCTCCCTCAATAGACAAGATTCTCTTCAAGACTCAAGTGCCTGCAAAACTGCAAGCTTGGGTATCAAGATAATTAAATTGATTGTCTTCCATTCCTGACTCAAGACCCTCAAGAGTTCGGCCCAACTAAATTGTAGTCAGTCGTTGTAGCTAGAAAAAATGTGTCGTTCATCACAATTCAAATTTTATTCCTGGCACTTTTTTTTTGTGCGATTACAATTGAGCTGAATAGCTCGTGGATGATTAGAAAGCTGATGAGTAACCATCAAGTATTTCATGACTCTGCCACTTCTTGAACACTGTGTGATGTTATATATGGCTGCTCAAAAGCGAAACACTGGCCGGAAAAGCAAAGGTCAGTTGAAGCTTGACCAAGCTTTTTGATGGCTCTGCAATACTCGAGTTCCATTATAAACACCTTTGCCGCGCCAAAAACCAGATGTACCTTTACAAGGATTTTGTCAGAATATGTACTCTGCAAGGCCATACATGATCATATATTGATCTCACGGTTTTGCTGATGGCATACCTCAGGCTCTTGTCAATGGGATAACACTTGGTAGCGCTGTATTGAGACGGAATCGACTGCATGTACTGTTTCCGAAACCAAGAGCACTCCGAAAAGTGAATCTATTCTCACTCGATTTGAATGCTGCGGACAAGCTGCGGACTCCGGGACTGGGAAATAATCACTTAGAGGTAATGCGCTCACGTGATGTTTTTGAGACGCCTCGTCACATCCATTCCTGGAGAGCAAAAAAAAAAAGTCCAGAGAGGCAAAATATAAGGAAAACACATATTACAGAGCTCTAGCGGCACTTTTACTGGCCCTACGCTATGCGGTCATTGTCAAAGTCACTGTGAATGCATCCCAGGTATCCTGGAACACCTCACGACTCATTGAGAGCCTGGGCAGACCTTGAAAGTCGGCATGGAAGGGTGAAATCTCCAGCTGAATCCAGTCAATATCAATGGCTTTCGTTGTGACGAACAGCTTGAGGAATGCAGAACTCTTCTTCATGGCTCTCGGCAAGGTAAAATCAAGTGCCCTTTGACCTCCCATGCCAATCGTTACTTCCCCTTTAACGCACGGGAGTGGGGGATCTCTGGTGCTGTGGGGACTGTACAAGCACTGCATCGGGGTAGTTATTAGCAGCTAATAGTAGCCAGTGGTGAAGGGATGCTCACCCCAATGGTATAATCGGTGGGGTCGAAGGCGAAAAGATAGGGGAACAGATCGTATGGGGACGCATTGTGAATGACAATGCCGTACTTGGCACCATACTCGGACTTGAACAGCGCCTGGTTGTCGATCACCAGGTTCCCATTTTGCCCGAAACGGCGATCCGGTTGTCGAGTAGGAAAGTTACCCATTAGGCGATACAGCTCCAGCGAGACCCCGTTCAGAGGTGCACTCCCATGCCGGCGCTCCAGAAATTAGTTGAAGTGGGCGATACCGCTGAGCGCTGCAGGTAGTTGCAGCGCATCTTTAAGTGGGGAGAGGGGGAAGCGCGCCTCGGGTTCACACTCAAAGATGGTGCTGGTGAACCGCTCAACGACGACGCTATTATCGTCGTCTTCGGGAATCCGTAATGCGATTTGGGCATCCTGGCGTGATGTCGTTTGAACGAACCCCTGCTGAAGGTGCAAGCGCCTGGTGGGGAACAACACCGCAATGTGCGGAAAGCCCTCAGGTACGTAGACGTGCATAATCATCTCATTATTCTTCCAATCTGAAACCATCGCGCGCACGCTCTCTGGAATGATCACGTCAAGGCTTGCACCGTCCTTCAGGATCAGGACCGTTTCCGTGATTTTAACCGTCTGCGCCACAAGAGTGCAGACAGTGTGGTTGTCCCGGTCGAGTATACTGAATTCGGTACCAGGAACGACGCCCGCTGGCGCCCCCATGGAGACACGCCAGGTTCGCCCATGAGCAATGTCATCGTCCCCTGCTGTCAATGAAATCGCACTCTGCCCCGTCCGTGGAAATTTCTTATCGAACAGCAACCGATTCCGCCTGTCGCCACTGCAGAATGGCGTCTGTCCAGACCACGCCGGCAAGTGATCCAGTAGTTCCATGTATGTTGTGTTCTCCAAGTCAACCTTGCGAAGGTGCTCGATGAGGCTCTTCGTGAAGCGCCCTCGGACTAGTTGGCGCTGGCCGGGTTCGTCAAAGACGATCTCACGTGCGGACTCATTCGCTGCACATGTTGCGAGCCAGACATGCGTCGTTGCAGATGAAGACCACAAGCGGTCATCCTGATGGGGCCGAGGGCTTTTATTCGTCCAGAGGTGGCTGTCAAGCTCCGGAGGCACCGCGGACGAGTCTGAATTCGCAGCTCGAGCCTGGCCAACATTGCGTCCCATGCCGCCGGAGTGGCATGAGTCAAATATGACGGTCTGTAAAGAAATTTAGATGCTTTGAAGAAAGACAAGGGGCGTGCGCACAATGTTCTGGCCTTTCTTCTCGTAAAGGTCCCCCAGGAGGTGAACCAACACGTAATCCGGAATCGTATGCACATATTTTCCACCAGCACTGGTCCTCTCGTCGACGGGGCAGATCCCTTCGACCATCTCATCCTGAGACATCAAGTTTCCGGGGGCATTAACGCGCGTTCCGTGGCCAGCAAAAAACAGGATCATGGACGCATCCCCGTGGTTCGGGATGCGAGCATTGGTGAGAAGATGTGATTCGAATGCAGCTAGAATCTTGTCCCGCGTGGCATCCTCGTCTTTGAGAAACAAGATATTTGATTTCGGGACTCCGAGGCCGCACTGCTCGCGGCTGTTGAGGAGAAATTTGTAGAACGCTGTGGCGTCATTACCGCGCCTCGTAAGGTGGCAAAGTGGTCTGTATTCTTGTACTTTGAAGCAGTCTCAGTGTCAGGAAAAATAAAAGATAAGACGATTCAGCACGCACCTTGTCGATCCCAATTATCAGCGCAAAGACAGACGAGTTGTTTTCATTCGTGATAATGTCCATGTCGGGTTGAGGTGCTGTATTCGTGTCGCTGTCGCTGCCGAGCTGGGGCGTGGCAGGCCGCCGGCCGGTCGTCTCAGGTGTGGGCTCCTTCAAGTTTAGTCTCGTCATGTTGCGCCGTATGGTTGTTGTTAAAAATGTCCAGAATGCTGAAGGGAAAGACCAGGGCTGCATAGAGGATGAGGATGGAGGTGCTCGGACAGCATGAAGGAGCGCTGTCGAGCTATAAGTAAGCCGGAATTGGGGCCGATGAGCCGAGATTAACTCTCATTTCCGCTTAATAGGCACAGAACGTTGTCGTGAGCATGCATGCTGGAGTCAAAGCAGACTTGGCGACGGTTTTATTAGTATTCGCAAAGAAGCTTTAGCGACATGCCTGTCGCATTGTTGCCCTACAAACTCGAAACGCGCAAGAGGTGAGTGATCGGCCGATGTTGGCATCCATCAAAGCCCTGCGAGGAGTTCGGCCTTATCCGAAACTGCATACAGAATTTTTTTGGAGGGCCAGAAGAATTATGGGATACCCTAACACATTAGAAGAGTGTCCCTGCTGAATAGTTCTGTTCAGCTTGTGGTGTCATGGACCTTTGCGTATCGTCTGGGATGGGGTGGGGTCGTGGGAAGTTTGCCAAGATCCGAAGATCACCGCGCGGTGGCCGCATGACGAGCTCTGCCTTCTTTTCTCCCGTTTTACCTCCCCTCTCCCCCGGCCACCTCCGCATATACATTTAACTGCCCCTCCAGATTGCGGCACACGCATGGATCCAGGACGGAAGCAACACGGCCCTCGCGTGGTCGTCCAGTAATGTCGTGGCACGGAGCTGAGAACAAGACGTGCCCCTGGAGGGAGAAGCTGCCGTGGTGCGTCCGCATGTGCTTGGCACCTTCCGCCCTCTCCATCTCCCTCCGACCGCTGCTGCTCGAATCGACATGCTCGCCACCAGACGGCACCCACCAGCCCAGCCCGCATCGCGGATGCTAATCCTTTGCACTCTTGCGAGACGCACCCTCCGCTCTTCATGTGCGGGTGTCGTCGTTGCGCGTAGCTCGACTCTCCTCATCCATCTCTGCGTCCACTCTGCACCCATTCTTCGCACCAAAGCTCCGTCCGCCGTCATCGGAAGATCGGCCGCGCTCCATCGACGCTGGATTTCGTGCGCTTTCCCGAGCCATACCCGTCCGTAGCGTGCGATGGGCATGCGTGCTGCATGGTTGCTGCGGGGCGGGCAGATGCCCTCGGTTGACGGGCTGCTGCGGAAATGCGAGGGCGATGGCTTCAGCAAGCTTGTGCACAGGCAAGGCGCGGTCGGCGGGAACGGGGCTAGCGGACGAGAATTCTGAGCGGCATTGGCAGGCACGAACGACGACCTGCGTAAGTCCTTAGTCCTTCATTTTGTACTTAATGACAACGGCTTCGTCCTCCAGATTCCCGACAATTCACCATGCCCAGCGCTAACGCCGCGCATTCGGAATGACGACCAGAAGACGTCGTTGCATCTGAAGACCGATAGCCCGCGACAACGACCGGCTCCAAATCTTCGGAGACCACACGGACGCTTCCGACCTCGCCGCCGCCGTGCATCCGCAGCGAGCGCTTGGATGTGTACACCGCGGATGGCGGGCTGTGTTCCTCCGCGTCCACGTTCCGTGCTTGTTGGCAAGGCAGGCCGCCACGACGTGCGCAAGCTGCTCGACGAGGACCGCGCGCGCGTGTGGGGAGAGAGACGCAATGGGTTAGGATGTGGTCGCAGCAGCCGGTGTTGTCGACGACGCGAGGTACGGGCTAGACGGGTGGATGGGGGTTGGGAAGCAGTGAGAACGCAGCGGCGAAGGTGAGCACTCTGTTCTTTTTTCCACTCCCCGCCCGTCCCTCATACTAACGACCTCCACTTCTTCCAGATACTCGCTGGGTCGCACACGGCACTCATCGCGGCCTTAACGGCGCGCATCTGGAAGACAAGCTAGCCCTTAAGACGTCGTACATGCGCGTGCTGCAGTTTTGCGTTGGGCGACTTTCGCGATTCGAGGAGCCCCCGATGTGCGCCGCGTTTTGGATGATGGGAGAGTATCGAGATCTACCGCGAGCTCCGGCGGGCTGGCATCGCGTTTGCTATTTCCTGTGTCATTTACGATGAATCCATATTCCGAAGTGCATGGGTGTCTTTAATTTCCATTTTTTTACTCGGCGCATCTGGTGGACGGGTATATGAAGCCCGCAATTCAATGATACATTACTCGCAGCGCGGAAGGAGTTTGTAACTTGAAGTATTGCACGTCAGCTAGGTAAGTATCGACCGGTATTTGGAGATTTATACGATGAAGAAAAGGCGGAAGCAATGCTAGTCGGAGGATATACAAAACACTGAACGCACGTATCATTTGAAAACCCGTCACATTCGTATCAAGCACGACACATTCACATAATGTGCCGCTCTTGATTGCAAAGGCGGCACTTGCCATTTTGGAATGTAACGGACATCGGCAAAGACCGGTTCCGCAATGGGACACGTGTCAGGCACCCGCCATTTTCATCTTTTGTTCTTACCACCACCAGTGACCGCCCCGACGCGTCGAAAAGCGCGTCAAAATGCTTCCCGGCACCCACGGAGGACCCATACGCTCTCCGGCGGACCAAGAATACATCGACAGCCGGACAGCACGTCAGTTGATGGACTTTCGGGACCATGTACGTGACGTGTTCACGTTGCCACGCGTTGAGCATCTATTCTCATACGACAGGCCAGGTTTTCGCTCCCGGGTTCATCGCACGTAACCCAGCTATGTTTGTGAACTACAATTGGGTCGAAGTCTCTCAGCTCCACGCGTTTCTCCAGCCACACACGCCAGATTCGGTGCTCTACGCGTCAAATTCTGCACTCGTCGCGTCAACCGCACGTTCTTCCGCGATTCCTGATCCGGTTCGTCCGATATCAAGATGCGCGCCGTGAAGGAGAATGGCCACGAAGTCTTTGTGCTTCTTTCGGTTTCAGACTCGGAGCCCGACGCCGACGACCGGGATTCTGACCTGGAGGTGATAGAAGCGCTGAAACGCACCTCTCGTTCTTCCAGCGCAATCCCTCTGTCTGGTAAGCAGGTTCTAATCTTTCCGTACTCGGCTCATTATTTTTTTAAAGACGTTCCCGACATCGAGTCTGATTCCGAGCAACCCGAAATGGCTGTTGGCTCAGCTTCGCTCCCTCACGGTATACACAATTAATTTTTTTTCTTGGGGATTCTCATTTCCGCTGCCAGACGAGACTGAAGAATCTGATTTGGTCGAGTCTGACACCGTATGGCACGATGACGGTGGATCGCTCGTTCGTATTGGGCAATTCCGTCCCATTATCAAACTCACCGTCGAGCGAATGGAATCGGGAGGGCCCTGCCTCTATTTATCCTATCCATCGCATTCGGACCGGCATTGTCGTCGATCTCAGTGCCGAAAAATACCAACTCAGGGATCCAAAGACCAACGAGTTGTACTCCCTCAACTCCATCATCAACAACGCTGTTCGTTCTCTGTCCCAATCTCGGTGTTTTAATTAATCTTTTTTTATTGCAGGACAATGACGAATTATTCCTGCCCCGCGGTACGCTATATTTATATCCCCGAAGACTCCTCGATTCGCAAAGTACTTCTCATTCACAACGACACCGGGCACAATCATCCGATGCCAATGCTCAGTAAGGTATCTTTTGGTCTCAAGGATACCTATCGCCAGTGCGTCGAGGCGAACGGAGTCCTTGGCGCCACAGTGTCCAAAATCGACAACGGTATTTATATTTTATTTGCCTCTACTCCGTGCTGAGACACTGGAGGCAAAGGTCGACGCACCTGGCTTTCAGGTGCGTGGAAGGCATGTTGGGGCGCATGTACTCACATGGGCTAAAACGGTCGATAAAGATGATTGGGGCAGGACAAAGGGAGGCATTGTCCAACCCATGCCGAGGACAAAGCCTCCCTTTGTCCTGTCGTAAGTGCCGTTAGTCAAAGAAGTATGGGAGCCGAGTAACTACCCGACACATGCATTCCACGCACCTGGCTTCCAGGTGCGTGGACCTTTGCCCCCGGTGAGAACTCCCGTAGCACCATCGACCAAACAACTTCTCAAGGGGAAAACCCCGGCTGCGTATGCTCCTGCTTTACACAACCAAAGGGTGAAGCAGGACATACTCCATGCGAAGAAGATCGAAAAATACCCAAATGGGCTCGGCGTCGATGGTACGGCACGCGTTCGATGAATTAATATTAGCAGTCTCACGGTTTGTAGCCATACTTCCCATTTACTACGCGGAACTGACCAAACCGCTGCCCGAGCGCTACATCCACAGTTACATCAAGACAGAAAAAGGCGAGCTGGTTATCATGACATTTGTCCCTTACCTTTTGAAGCTCCTTGATGATCCTGGGGTCACGTCGTTCGACGGCGACACCACTTTCAAGGGGATCGAGGGCAAATTGAACGAGTGGGAGCTCACTATATTCGCAAAGGTGGTCCAGCGCGGTTCGTTTCTCGTGAGCATTTCCCAAACGAACAAATGGTCACATTCTTTATCAGCTGCATCTATCCTTCGTGCCTATATCAATGGCGCAAGTACGGATTTCTTCGAACTTTTATTCGACGAGCTTCAGCGCATCAAGCTGATGGTCACTGGTAAGCCCATTCCATCAAGAGATTCGTTCGAGGCGGAAATCTGCTTGTAACGAATGTGGATATGGATGGTGCACAGATCATCGGCCTATGTCGAGCGGTCATGAAGTACAACGACCCAGAATATAGCGGTATTCCCATGGACACTCGTCCTGAGGACATTGCGGGGGAGTTCATTAAAATATGCTGCCGACACTCCAAGGAGTAATTTTCCTGCGCATTTATTCGCATTTTAGGCTCATTCATTCTTTCAAGGCCTGTTCACGATTTCAGATCGCTCGTGTCCCTCACGGACTTTGACCGCCTGATGGACTTCCCATACATTGATTCGGTCACGGCCCTCCATAAGTTCACCTCGTTTGTATTTGGTCTAAAGATACTGTACCTCAAATTACGAGTAAGTGTTTCGTCAACTCCATGTTATCAGCTAATTTCAGATTGGTGGAAACACAAGCAAATGCACGACTGGATCATCCCGTGTCTCGTCAAGTCGCAGTCACGTATTCCTGCCGAAGTGTGGGATTCTACGCCGTCAACGACCAACACCAACGAGGCGCAACACCACTGGACCAATACTCTGGAGGGGATTAAGTTAACCCCGGTCGAGGCGCTTGAAAGGTGAGTCGATAATGTTCAAATTCGAGTTTTATCACTCACTACGCGACAGTCGGCGCAAGGTCGACCAGAACGTTGCCGAGCAGATCAAGATGTCTCTTGAAACCGATATTCTATCCAACCCCAACAACGAGTTTTCCCACCGTCTAGCCCGAAACTCCCAGCGCCAATCCACCGTCGCCCGCAAAGCACACGAGTCGCGCGAGGCCGCCGATGTGTCCAAGCAGCTTCAGCTCCAGCTCGCCGCCGACGCCGAAAAGCGTCGTGCTTCGAATCTGGTGACAAAGTCCCTGAAGGAGCGGCTCAAAAATGCGAAGGGCACATCTGGTGGACGCGCAAAAACTGCTAGTCTTTCCGCGAGCTCGAGTGGACGTGTCAAGACGGCCCGGGGGCGAGCAGGTACTTCAATTCGGCTCGTCCCAACCGAGTGTTAGGGCCGCCTATTGCTGCTCCTATCCTATGCAGTCGGACCAGGTGTCAGCTATTTCAATAGCCTCAACTACTGCAACACAATCTGCCAGAGCCGTCGATATTTCAATCCAGCTCCGAGCCAGCTCAACCCATGCTTGAGAACTCGGTACTTGATTTCCTCGAAAATTTTGACTTCAACTCGCTCTCGGGTGGTGTCGACGGTGCTTTTTCTTCTTTTTTTTTTTTTGCGTAGGATGTTCGGGGGCTCACCATTTTTTTCGCAGCAGGCTTCAACGTCAACTCGTTCACAGGTCTCACCTTTGGCTCGCACTCGGGTGATGTCGAGGGTGCAAGCTCCAGTAATTTCTTTTTCTTTTTCTTTGCGCAGGATATTTGGGGGCTTACTTATTATTTTGCCTAGGTTTCAATTTCAACTCGGGTTGCGTTGAAGGCGCTAACTCAGGTACTCCTGTTTTTAAATAGAATGTTCTATTCTGCGACTCACAGTGTTGAAGGCTTCATCTTCGACTCGCTCATGGATGGCGTTCAGGGGCCAACCTACGGTACTTCATTCTTTGACTACAGACGGGTTCGAGGCATCGAATCCTGCAGCACCCGTCGCAGATCCGATTCAGGAATTCATGGATTTGTATGGCATCCCTGATGATCGTGCGGACTTTGCTCTTGGCGATTCCGGCTTCACCTCTGCAGTATGTCGGAAAAACCCGCCGAAACTGATAAGGATTGATAAGGCCTGATAAGGCCGTAAGGCAGCGGCCGGATTATAATGACATGATAAGATGAACCAATCTAATCAGACGCGCACAAGATTATAACGATTGTTTACATTATAAGGTACTGGGCGTCTTGAAAGGCCTAATAGGAATAGACTGCGTTATAAGTCCTTACAATGTAGGGGTTCAGAGGTAAGGAAAAACGTATCCAGCCTAGTACTTTAAGCCTAGGTTGGGTTGTATGCCTTTTTCCTTATTTTTTAGTAATGTTACTATTTTAGTTACACGAGAAACGGGAGGCTCTTCGAGGAGTCGAACCTGCGACCTTTTAATATCAAGTGTTTTACAAGGGAAAGCAATGGGTGACTTCCCGTAAGGTAAATATATTCTGGAGGGATAACGTAGCGGTGCCAAATGATGGGAACTGGCAGTTAAGTCGGAAATTCTATTCCTGCTGGTTTCCCGCAAGCGGCGAATACACTTTGTGATTATTTGGAATATATGGGTGTTACAAACAACGCGCAAACAACACGGCCTTAGCGCTCCATCTCTGTTGCGGTGCATAGGATGGACGTAGACGCGTACTTTTACCTCCAGCGAGCCCTTGCAGATCAAGAAGACAATTTGGATGATGAATCTTACCTGGCTGGAACAGCCTGTGCTGTTCTTTTACTCGGGGCGGAGGAAGCGCGTCGACTACGCATAGAGCGCAGAAATCCAAACCGGCTCTACCTCTGTCGTCCCCAACTTATGCCCAATCCTCGAGTGGACACGCCGTGGCAAATTCTTTTTGCCAGCCAGCATGATCGTGCATTTATAACCACGATGGGATTTGATGTCGCCACATTTGACTACATCATTGACTCTGGCTTCGGGCATTTGTGGTCTACCACCCCCATTCCCCGTGGTGATGTTTCTGCTCTGGGAAAGCCACGCCTGGGAGCCCGCTCATTAGATGCTGCTGGAGCTCTTGGCCTCCTGCTTCATTACCTCAACTCAACAATGCGCGAAATCAGTCTCCAACAAATTTTCGCTCTCATCCCCACCACTGTCTCACGCTACATTGATTTCGGACTCGGCCTGTTGCTCGAAGTACTACGGAAGATACCCGATGCTTCCATCACATGGCCACGAAAACCTGCCGACTTCAAAGAGTACAACAAATTGATTGTCGAGCGACACCCACTTTTGACGGGGGCATTTGCGAGCATCGATGGCCTTAATCTCGCAGTACAAACATCTGACGATAAAGAGATTGAAAATGCGACATATAATGGATGGCTGTGCGAGCACTTCATCAGCAATGTACTGGTTTTCTCTCTGAAAGGTCGGTGTTCTGTGTCTGAGATCCCAGTTGAGGTACAAAAGCTGAACAATACCTAGGAACCATTATTGCTGCAAAGCTGAATGCACCCGGCAGCTGGCATGACTCGCGGCTTGCCCTCCCGATCTACGAGAAACTCCGTAGCCGTACACCAGAGGGGTTTTACCTCGTCGCTGACACAGCTTTCCCGCGGGGTTCAGCTCAGATTGAAGGGAAAATTCGTGCGCCAGTGAAAACAGGCCAGATGTTTCGAGGTACAATCAGCGAGATTCAAGACCGCTTGGTGTTTGACCGCCAATTGCTGTCATACCGCCAAACGGCAGAATGGGGTAACCGCGGGTTGCAAGGTGCCTTTGGGCGGCCTCGAATGCCTTTGGAGGTGGCACAGAAGGGTAAACGTAGCGACCTTCTCGAGATTTGCATTCGGCTGCATAATCTCCGAGCCATCCGTGTTGGCCTCAATCAAATACGGACCGTGTACATGCCACTGTGGCGGCAGAACCGCGAGGAAGAGGAGGTATGGAATAATTTTGAAAATATGATGTTTGGAGAGCAGCGCCGGAGAGACCGTGTCGCTAGATTTCATCATGTTGTAGAGCTCTGTTAATTTCACGTCAAAGTAGATGATATTAACGCGAGCAAACATTAGAAGGAAGTACTGTAGAACAAGATTTGTCCGTAACTAACTCGAAGATAGTGCGAGTCCAAGAAGCAATGCGGGTATTAGTGAGTGTCCAAGAAAAGAATGTGCTAGTTGTAAGTAAAAGGTCCAAAGCATGCAATGAGTATTGTCCGACAGAAAGAAGTGTTCACGAAACCTAGCGCTCAGCCGCCTTTCCCTTTCCCTTTTTGTTCTGAGGTTGAGGACCGCAAATGACGAATGAAAAGGGAACACCGCCTGCACGGCTCGGAGTCACCATGAGTTCAACTCCACTGTTGCTGGTCAAGACGGAGGTCGATTCGTCTTGAGTCGTAGAGTCCCGCACAGGTGGTGTGGCGGCGTGGGATGGAGTCGGAGAGCGGTGACGAAGAGGGATACGGGATGGCCCAGGAGATGGTGGACGAGGAGCAACTGGTGTCTCGGATGGATAATAAATCTGCCTCCGGATGGGCGAACGGCGGCGAGGAGTCCGATTTTCCTTGTCCGAGTCAGAGAAGTCTGGGACGAAGTAAGTACAACCGCCACCACCGGGATATCGAGCCTCACAGCGAATAGGAGAACGACGCGAAGAACGCTTGCGAGAATGTTCTCCCTGGCGTGAGTTCTGACCGTGGCTACGATCCAGCATCCTGAGCTCAAGCAGCGCAACATCTCGTGAGCGTTCCGCATCGTGAAGCTGTTGCTGAAGAATGCTGAGTTGGTTACGAAGGGAATCGGATACACCGTGGGCATCCCGGAGCTGCTGGGAGAGCATGAATACCTGCGTGTTCTGCTCAGCACGACTGAAGCGCTCCTCGTCCCGAGCCTTGAGAGTCTGGGGATCAAAAGCACGAGATAGCCTGTCAGCGAAGTCAGGGGCCTTTGTCGGGCGGCGACGAGCAGGTGGGGTCGGGGCACGTCTGGCAACAGCGGTGTGAACGGTGGCTGGAGCGTCATCAACGACCTCGACATCATCATCAGACGACTCCTCGTCTGACACGATGTCGTTGAATTCAGCATCACTGACATCGCGGGTGCCAGCGCGATCATTGATGAGGGCCTCCAGCTCGTGCGCGCGCTTCACCTCGGGGGGACAGACGCCTGAGCCCGTAGGCTTCTTGAGTTTCAGGTACTGAACATAGACTGTTAGAAGGAATACAGGCAGAGATAGTAGATTGACGCACAGCCTTAAACTTATTTTCCAACGACTTGACGGTGCGCTTGGGTCGGTTGTGGGTGCGACGATATCGATTGTAGCGCTTATGTACCGCCTTCCATCCATCGCCACCTAACGGAGCCTCTTGCTCAATGGCGTCGAAGAGAGCAGAGATGTCGCCCTTGGAGTAGTTGGGCGAGCCATTAGGACGCCCTCGCTTGGCAGAAGGAGCATCGTCCTCGGAGCCATCGGAACCAGAAGAATCACGGGCCCGTTTCTTCCCCTTCCCCTTGTGGTTCTGACGAGAACCAGCAACCTTATTGGCAGGAACGAGGCCACGAGCCCGGGCAATAGTTGCCGGGTCGGTCAAGTCGTTGTCCCCGTTTTCAGGTAAGGGTAGGAGGCGTGGGTCGATCTGCATGTTCGACGCGCGGGAGGAAGACGCGTGCGCAGAGGTAGAAGGACCAGCGCTCGTGGACACAGGACGAATTGAGAAATGAAACTAAGAAGCATTTAGCGGAATAGGTTATTTAGAGAAAGAAAGCGCACCTGTTCTTGCCCACGCTGACCTTGGACCAAAGGCTGAGTGGGCTATAAGAAGCGTAAGTTGGTTGCAAAAAAAGGTATATATTGATTGACGCACTGGGTATGGGTTCGCCACTAGTCTGGGCGAGTCGATGTCCATCTGGTTCAAGGCAATCTGTACAAATCATCAGTGAACGGAGTAGAGCAATACTAAACTGGCTACCTGAGAATCATATCGGATCCATTGACCAGCATGATTGACCCACTGACTGCCGTCGTCAGCGGTGTGGATTTTGAAGTCACCCATGGGGCCGGGCAACGGCGTGAACGGTGGACGGGAAGGTGGATGCGACATCTATTAGAGAGAAGAGAGAAAGGGAGAGATTGAGAGAGAAAAGTAAGGAATGTGGGAGGATCCTCCAAAGAGGGGCCAGCGTACCTCGACAGCGCTCAAACCCTTAAGTACACCTTCACGCCAACCCGGAAATATGGATCTGCGGGTGCTATAGGTCAGTTAAGACGTCGGGTTGGGATGCCAGCCAACAGCCGCCAGAGAAAAGGCAAAAGCAGAGCTAGAAAGGAAGATACCGACCAGCAGCCCTGTGGATATGCATCCGGTCATAGCGTTCTGGGAAAGAGGGTGCTGTAACGAGGACGACGACAATGCAATATACAGCTTGGAGGCCATCGGTGGGCGGTCAAGTCGGCGATGGAAAGCGATAGGAAGAATCGATGACGCTGTCGTGCAAAGGCTTGAGAACTTAGCAGCATTTGTCATCGTTCTCGTGATGAGTCCAATCGGGCAGAGTCGACGCCCAAAAATATATTTATTGCTTGTTTAAATCCTGGAGGGGGGGTACCCACCCCCCCTCCAGGATTTATTCTATTCGAGGGTGCAGACCGGAGCTAAGGCTGATGGGGTCCTGACAGGTGTCGCGGCATCGCGGCAAAAAATGTTTAGATATTCCTACAGAATATATTTACCTTACGGGAAGTCACCCAATATAACAACTGCGTCAGGCAGTCTTTTATATCATGGAAAGTCTATTCAATATATGTTGCCTTTGACTTACTTTCCCAATAAAAGAAAAAAAATTGTTCTCGCCTCGACACGTTCGCACTATCTAGTAACTTTGTGTATCTACATTTTAATTACGCCGCGCGACGAGACCTTGTACTACGTGTCGTGACAGTTCCATCTCCAACACCCCGGGTCCTACCGCGCTTCGCGGTGGCGGCGGCCGGTGGCGCAATCTCTGCCTCGTTTGGCATTCCCGCAGCTGGATCAACCGCCACGACAGGTGCAGGATGAGCTGCGACATTGTGGGCAGTTGCGCCGACATCCCTGTGCAGTGCGTCATCGTCGTTCGCCGGATTGGGAGCTGTGTCGGTGCCAAGCTCAAATCGTCTCATCGCATCAATGATGTCGTCCTCTGTGGCGTCATCTAAATCGGCTGGGGCGGTATCCGAGCGGTTCTTGACCCCCGCCAAAACGAAGTCGCGAATGGTTTTGATGATATTTTTGACACGAGGAAGGTGGCCGTTCGATATGAGCAATTTTTGGTATGTGCGGTAGTCTTGTTCCCACTCTGTCCCAGATGTGGCGCCTTTCGAGGCCCATTCTTTATCGGTTGACAGGACGAATCGGGTCTAATAGCGTTAGTTAATACTGCATGTAGGGCGAGTACAAAGTTGATGACGCACAAGAGTCGCCGCTGCTGCTATCGATGATGCAGTTACCTCCTTCAAACCAAGCTTCATGCCGTTCGAGTTGGTGGCGGGCTTGCTGCTGGGAATGAGGCTCGTGGGGCCGAAGTACATGAGTCGATGTACCTGTATGATTCAAGCATCAAGCGGCAGATAGAAGAAGAGTGTCGCCACCACGCACCTTCTTAACAACCGGCCCCATAAACAACTCGGTCATGTTTTGAGTGGGACCAGGGAATAGTACAGGGGCGTATAGTGTCGGTTTTCTGTCAGTGGGGAATTTAAGAAGATTTGAGAGAATGGCATTATTGCTGCGGTCAGCACCAGCCGTGGTCAACAAGTCAAAGTCTATATTAAGGCCCTGCAAAATAGCGGGAAGAGCCTTTCGAATTGTATTGAGGAGCGTGGAGCGAGCATCCCCGTGCTCCCGAATAAACTAAATATCAAGTTAAAATGTGGGCAATGTACAATGTCGATTCACTCACATCCTTGGCAAAGTTGCTGTATTCCTCGGCGTTCAGGAGAGGATGGAATTTAGCTGGGATTTCTTCGTAGAGAGCGATGGTTAGAGATTGGCGGTACAAATCGTCCGTCGCGAACAAATCGGTCAGGTCCAACTCGGGTGGCTGGGGGCAGAACATGGTGACGTCGATGAATAGGGCCGGGTGAGAAGGAAACGTTTGGCCCAGGAAATCATTTGGCCCTGGTATTCTCGCTGCTTGTCGTCCAACTGGCCTCGGCGCTTCTTGGAGGAACCTGCCGCCAAGAGCTGACTCTTTTCGTCACGAAGGGTTCGGATTTCAGCTCGGAGATTCGTGTTGTCTTGTTGAGCAACTTTCAAGGCCTGCACGGAGTCTGATTTAGAGAGCAGAAGACAATACCGGGAGACCACGGAACCTCAAGTAATTCTGCTCGAGACGCGCCAGTGTAGTCGATGGGTGGTTGGGCATCGTCGTCGTGGTCGTCCATGGCAGATGCTGGAGAAGAGTATCGGGCGTAGATGAAGAGAGAAAGAGAAAAGGTGTTTTACATAACGTACGGCGAAGGAACACACATTCTTGGAGACACTCAGGGTCAACGCGGGAATGCAGAATCCTGGAATGGTAATTGGATAATATCAAGCAATCATTTCCGAACACTATTAAGCTTTTCTGAACGACAAAGGAGCTCTTGGTTACGGTCAAACAGTATTTTTGGCTCGGGAACGTCTGCAGGATAGTTGTTCAAGTGAGAAAAGTTGATGATCCTACCCTTCTCGTACTACGGATGGCCCCCCCCCCTAGCCGTCCCGATTTGGACAAATTCTAAATATAGAGACAAAAAAAAAAAAAAGGCCCTGTTTAGCACCGCCACATCCCGCGTACCAACGCGGGAAGGGAGAATATAGGTAGAACCCTCGTTGGATTCGGGTGTGGCGCCCCACTGGGTGTACAACGTATGTGTTTTCTTTCTTTTTTTCTTCTCCGTGGTACTCGCAAAACCACCAGGCTCTCAGAGAACAATTTGGATCATGTGTTGGGCGGGATAAGTGTACTGTTGTGGAGATTGGCAACTCCGCAATGCAAGTATACCGGGCTCGTTCAAGGACGGAATGACCGGAAAGTTGGTCCACGCTTCAGTGAATTGAAGCGCAGAAGAGTAATAAACAAACCTTGTCGCTCGGTATATCCCCTTCACCTCAGGAATCACTGCGGCGATCAAAAAATATTACCCCAGGACAATGGCCCTAGAACTATTATGTACGATTTACGGGCCGAATATAACCACAGAAAAGATAACAGCAACAGCCCGAATTCTATCTGTCAAAGTTCCCTGAGTAAAAGGCTGGACTTTACTACCGGATAAAGATGGGTAACAGCCAAGCTTTTTCCGTGAGAATGTCTGGCGGAAATAGCCAGGCTCTTTGCCGCGGTAAAAGTCAGGCTTTTACTGAACAAAGGAAGAACAAAGAACAAGTAACCGCCAGACTTTTACCTGAGGGAAAAACCTGGCTATTTCCGTCGGAAACTCTCACGGAAAAAGCTTGGCTGTTACTGATCGTTATCTAATAGTAAAATCCAGCCTATTACCTGCGGAAATTTGACGGATAAAATTCGGTCTATCACTGTTATCTTATCTGAGGTTATATTCGGCCCGTAAATCGTACATAATAGTTCTAGGGTCGTTTTCCCGGGGTAATATTTTTTGATCACCGCAGTGAATGCAGAGCCTTGATTGATTTTGAACGCTATTCAATTCAGGAGCGGGTCATACAGTGTGTGCTGTTTCGCTTTTATTTTTTCTGCTTCTTTGTAATTTTTTGTTGCTGTCGTTCACGGACTGATAATCCGTTCAGTCCTTAAGGCCACGCAGTGAAAATTTACCAGACAGCGATTTTTCACAAGACCAGAGACCCGCGGCGCATGGCGCGTCCGCTCCGTAGCATTGATTCACATGGATCGCTGAATTCTGAGCGGTACCCCTGTTCGATTCGGGGGCGGGTGGCAGCTAAGGCGGTGGATATTCTTCTTTTTTTTCTTGTGAACTGATTATATCCAATTCAGATTCTGGTTGGAGACGCAGCCCTTCCGTGTGGGTGATGCGTTGCATTTAATTCACTCAATTTAATGCGGCGCTCAGGATCTGCGCAAGATGATGAGCAGAGTATGGGCGGACAACACCTGTGGCGCTGGTGCGTCCGCTCCAATTCATAGATATTCCAGCTGCCTCAATATATGGAGTGCCTCGTTCGATTCCGCATCCTCTTTCGCGGTTTTGCCATTGATCTTTTCCATCTTCTTTTTTCTGAAGAAGCTAAAAATATTTCTACTAAATTCTAGCTTTTAATGCCACCAGAAAGACCTCGTATTGATAGATCTCATCTTCAGCGTCCGTATTTTACATTTGGCCGTCTTGGTAATCTGTGAAGAAATGTTAGCAGCCTGTTAAGGAAGTCAATTCAACCCTGTACGTCATCTCCTGGAGCAATTCAGCGGATATGTTTAGGATGAACAAGGTGGTGTGGGAGCATCACAGCCTTCGGAGTTGTACCGATCATGCCGCATTCAAAAATAAATAAAGGAAGTCAAATGTATAAGCCTATTAGAATCCTCTCTTCACTAGGGTGTTTCACAGTTGGGATTTTGGCCCAACTTGGGCTCTAACTTCGGCCTCCAACTTGGCCCAAGTTGGAACCCAAGTTGGAGCCCGAAATCGAAGTTGGATGTCAAGTCGTGCACAAGAGCTCGACTTGACATCCAAGTTGGCCAACTTGGGCCCCAACTTGGAGCTCCAACTTCGGCTAACTGCGCCTGTTTCACATCAATCAGGATACGTAACGCCCAACTCACGAATTCGCGACAAAATCAGCTGTTTGGTCGTTTACAGTTAACTCTCCAACTTGGGCCTCCAACTTGGCCAATTTTGGACCAAGTTGAGGGCCAAGTTGGAGCCCAAGTTGGACCAAAAAAGCCAACTGTGAAACACCCTACTATCTTTCTCCAAGTATGAAATTTGTGTTGCATTCTGACAAAAACTGCCGTTCTTGCAAAGGTTCAACGTTCAACTCTGCGGCGCTCAACTTCGAACTTGATGTTCCAGCCCATTCTCCGGGACTTCTGGCTCTTTGAATTCTTGAGTAACTGAGGTGTTTCATCTAATTAGCTTATAAGTCTCGTTTCCTTTCAGGTATTGGTCACGATTTTGAAGTTGACTTCTACCCTGGAAGACGCGGATTGTGCGGCCAACAATGGAACTGAGCCTCGAGCTCTAACCGAAAAGCTGTATGGAAAATTTACCACACCGTTGACACTAAGCGCTGCTACAATATTTAATGGCCTAGAATCGAGGAGGTGACATTCAGGGACTTCAGACTCAGATATGTTCAATTCGAGGCCGTTCAGCGAATGTTCGGGCTCGCTCTCAAGGGTTTGATCAATGAAAATGATCCGGTATAAGTCAAGGCAAAATTAAAGGCTGCAACGACACATTGTCCCCTGGGCTCGTGGTGTCTCTGCATTAGTGTTCTGCTACGGCTGCGATGAAGACACTCCCGAGGTCGCAGGGGACGGATGCGATTCAGACGAGGACTCCGGCGAAACGAGTGGGCGCGTCTCTTCGTCCGTCGCGTCCGCTGCGCGAACAGCGGAGCGCTGTTGCGCTGGAGGTGACACGAGTGGGAGGACGTCGCTAGATGGCGCGTCCTTTACCCGAGGGGGTTGTTTCCCGGCCGCGACCGACAAGACGATTATCAGGAAGACAAAGAAACCAACCCATCCCCATCCGCTGTCAGACTCTTTGGGATGAGGGGTGATCCTAATAGAATAAATGGTGCATTAAGGTACCGCAAACGTGACTAGACGTGAACTCACAGCAACCCGTCAACTTCAAAGACGCTCCCGTTGGGCCCCGCCTCCCAGTTCTTGAGGTTCAGCACATGTTCGCCCTTGGCAAGCCCCGTAGCTTCGAATTGAATGACCTGGGGGACCCCAGCATTGGGACCGCAGCAGTATCCATTGACCACGGTTTCTGCGCCATCCAAATTGACGAGAAAGCTGCTGTGATCCCCGCCTTGTGCCCCGATGAAGCGTATGGAAGAACCTGTGGCTAGGAATAAGCCTGAGGTGCCGACTGAACGGCAAACGACTAACCTTGGAAAGCCACAGACATGGAATCACCGATTTGCTTCGTTCTCATGACGGCCGAGCTAGAGCATCGTTAAAAGTGGATACTCGTGAAGAGAGACCACAACAGACCCGTGGTAGATCCCGCCATATTGTAGACTCCAATTCCCCGCAGAGTACTTGATTGCATCGTTGTTGTCATCCCAAAACTCTTCAAGCTCCAAAGCTGGCATCTGGGGACGATTTGCTGGATAATCAAGGAAGAAAGAATAATGGGGTCAGGATAGGAGCGAGTTTCAGAATGAGTGAAGGCAGTGCAATGGCAGCGCTATTCCCACGCATCCCTTGAATTCAAAATTCTGACTCGCTATGACAAGGTAGTGATGCTGTTATCGTCGTTGTTTGCGAATTGGGGCAGAGCGCATTAAAGAAAAGAAAAATTGTTGATGTTGAACTTCGTATGTTTGAACCAGAAAACCCGCTCAGCAAGCCAGCATCGACGTGTTTCGCCACAGTCGTCCCCAGCTCCGGAAAGTGCACATGTTTGCGGCGGCATAGCGGCCGATAGGTTCCTGTATATTCTTGATCTACATTGGAACGGTGTATTGCCTGCTCCGGAACACAACGAATCGAGGAAGGATAGCTAGTTGGATAATGCATGGAAATTAGATATTACATCGACGGCAAGGTTAAAAAATAGAATCGCGACTAGAGTTTCGTCGAACATGGCGACAAGATTACGAACACAGTGGGCAGCCCTGCTGAAGATATTCCTCCACCTTCTCCCAATGCTCCATTCGGGAGTACTCCCACTTTCGACTGCTGAGCGAGGGCACCAGGATATGCCTCAGGGAGGGAAATATGTGGTGCAAATGACACACACAGGCCTCGACGTCTTCGTTTTCGAACCAAGGCCCGTCTGTCGTAGCGTTCACAATGAGGGTATCCAAAGTGTGACCGCTGTACTGGGCTCCCATGGCGGGCGGCTCGGTTGGGGGCTGGAATGTCAAATCGAGGGACCTGAGACGCGAGAGATGATTTGCGACGTGGCGGAGTGCCTCGACCGTCAAACCGGTCCATCCCACGGCCGAGAACGAAATTAGATTCTGGAGAGGGCGGACGGTCGCAAGGAACTGGTCGTCGATGAAGGGTATCTCTCGAAAAGACCCGAATCTGATGTGCTGGAGAGAGGTCAGCCTGGCCATGGATGCGTGGCCATTGGCGGTGATCATGTAATCCGTCGAATCGAAAAATACGGTGCGGAGCGTAGTCGCCCATTTTTCGGCTGAAATTTCCCAAGACGGCCTGAATTACAGGATCCATAATTTGTCCATAATAAATTTTGGTAACTGTAAGAGACGTTAGACTTGGGGAGTCGATTATTTGGAGAAACTGGGGAAGAAGGGGTCGGGATCGGGGTGTATCGATGACGTGGAGAGTGCAAAGAGCTGGAAAGATGGGCGACACAGCATTCAATAGTTCTGGCCACCCGGGACCCTCGATCGAGACGGAAAGGGAGGTGAGGCACGATAGGGCGGCCAACATGTGCAAATCGTTGACATGGAAACCGCCTTTGAACCCAAAAGGTACCACAAGATCAAACAAAGGATGGACGGGAGTAACCACTGGGATGCTGGAACAGTTAGGGCGAACGCCGCATTCGAAGGATGTCTCTTGTTCAGGCATACCTCTCTAAACCCGGGGCTAGCTGAGGCTATGTCTCGGCTAGTTGACGGGCCGACGGCTAGCCAGAGCTCGCAAATCCGTCGGCTAATAGGGCCTTGAATGCAGTGACTGACTTTGCCAATTTCCTTCCAAATATCATACCCTTAATCAAATGGGATGCGAGGGCTAGACTATCCCTCTGATCCTAGAATGTGGCACCACATTCTGAGATTAGACGGATAGGGAGTGGAAGAACGGAAAGAAAGCTGAACCACGCACGTCCGGTGCGCCAGAGGTACAGACGGTCAATTTGTCACTCCGATGGGATGCACCTACGCCGACCTCGGGGCTTGGTGAACGACAGCTGTGCTACGAGAACGAGTCTTGTCAGTGCAGGGGCGGGATAGAAAGGGAGGAACGCACAACTGGAAATTGTTCACCTGCCTTTGGTAATCCCAAAGAGCCTGGCGATGCGCGCGGTTTGATTGGAATTAAGCGGCGCATTCGATTGTTCCGGGGTGGGTATACGGATGTGCAAGGTGAGCGCCCCAGTGCCAGCGTCTAGAGAGATAAGACTCGCGACGCCGCTGCAAGAGCCAGCACAAGCGATGCTCTCCGCGTCATATGACCGTGAACGTTTGGTGGGCAACGGATTCGCGAAGGTTGCGACAGCTGCGGAGTCAGAACCGTGAGACAGGGGTGGGCAGGGTTGGCCTGGGCGTAGAAGTCGAAGCGCTGAAGGACACACTGCGCAGGATTTACAGACCGCGAATTTGTCTTGCGACGCTTCAACGACGTTGAAACTTGGTGACGGGGCGAGAAAGTACGATATTTGGAGCTGCGAGAATGCCCAAAATCAGCGGGAGCGAGGGCAAGGGCGGAATTACGCACGAGGGCGATCCTGAAGGGCCGCGGATGTGCGCCGTGGGACAAGGATTGCTTCGGGGTATTTGATAGTCGAGAGCGAACGCCAGAGCGGCGACGCGGACCAGGCGTTGCGCCAGCGTTGTAATTCTAGGGATGGGATTGAGCGAGGATGTATTGCGAGCAAGGAATAGGTGACACATCTGCGCGTCAATATCCATCCACGCGAATCGAATATTTGTACAGTAGGCACGGAATTCGCCAGTGTTCCGACGGTTTCAGAGTCAATGTGGCAAGAAAGGGAAGGCGGATATACATGGCATGGCCTAGACATGGAAGCACCAGGACTCAAAATTGGCTCGAGATTGCAGAGAGTATATACGAGATGAATAGGACTGGGACTCGTCCAGTCCTATCATCCGTGTCCGAGTCCTACTCAGTCCTATCAAACGATAGGACTCAGGCCACTCGACATCCTAGCAATCAAACACCCCTCAAATGCGTGATCCGCCGTTTAAAATCGGTGATCCGTGCACGCCGTCGGGTGAATCCTGTCTTGCGCAGCTTTTTCTGTGTTTCCCTCTTCTGGTGTGTGCCGCTTTGGCTTGGCATTGATTGCGCAGACCGAACCGACATCAATTTCGCTGTGCGCTTCGAAACAAAACCATTTGAACTCGCGACTACTTCATCCCCACCCCCCGCATCGGTCCGCAGCACAGGTAGTGACCTGTGTCGCAATCTTTCATTTTTTTGCTTCAAATTTCGTTTGTTTTTGTCTGTGCATAGTGTACTATAAATTGAAGTAGTTCAACTGGCCATAAAAGCAACTGGCAAAGACGCAGGCGCCCGCATCCCGAGGCATGTTTGAAGAAGCAGCCAACATATCTCCGAAATAGATTAAAGCATACAGGAATTTCGTGAGTTGTCTTCAGCTTGATTTCAGGTCCGATAATTATTCCACTCCAGGCATTTCCGGCGGCTCTGAGTGACCCTACCAACGACCCTTTTTTTTCTGTGGAAAATGCTACTACTTGTCGCGAGGCTACCAGCTCTATCTCCTGCAAGATGAAACGGTCATTTCCCCGTCACTGTACAGTCTCGAGGATGGATCTACGAAAGAATTGAGAGCTTACCGCACCTGTGTACGTCTTGCGGTTTCTTGCATATCTAGAATGGAACTCAGGTTTTGCCAGCACGATTCAGATGGTTGGCAATGACTTCCTAGGTCATGGCTTCTTGAGCCTCGAGAATACAGCAACATGGATTAATCCCAACACATTTGAGGCTTATATGACTGACAACCAAGATTCCTTTGCTCAACATCACTATTATAGCAAGCGAACCACAGAAGACCGCGCCAAACTTGGGGCTGCAGTTGACGCGGTGGGGCTCACTGGGCTTACTGTTCAGAAACTTCCCAACAGTCAATATTTTACTGCTACACATTCCTACAAGTCTCATAAAATTCGTTTATAGCTCCGGCCACCTCAGCGGTCTATAACGGGAAGCAGGCTGTGGAGCTCAGTCCAGCCTTCACAGACAAGCGCAAAGTGTGTGATTTCATTGGCGAGAAGACGAAGAATCAATACCCTCGTGGGATGGGATGGGAAGGTGATTTATTCCCCCCCGTCTTGAATGTGGATCTTAAGCGGTATTCCCAGGCGTACTCCATGAGCTTCGCGAACGGGAAATATAGCTCCTGAATGAGGAGCGCTACATCCACAGGGCCATGGACAAGAACGGATTTCGGCTGGTGGTAACTATGCATCCATACATTACATTTGCCCGCCTGTACTGCGACAAAATGACACGCCCGGCCTTCGCTCAACTCTTCACGGAACTCTTTGATGCGATTCAGCAGGTTAATAGTGGCGTTCAAAGTTGTCCTACTCGTGCTCCTGCTCAGCTTCCTACTCGTTTTCCTACTTGTCTCCCTGAACCCAGTAGGAGGATGAGTAGGAGGCTGGAGTAGGATCCTCTTTGTCAGTAGGAGCATAAAAGCTCCTTTTTGCAAAAAGGATCCTACTCTTGCTTCCTACTCACTCTCCTACTCGGTTTTTCAGTGTGTTTTGATGGTTTTTTGAGCAGGAAAGTCTTCCTACTTGCTTCCTACTTGGAATTTCAGCGGGGTGGGGTTTCAAAGCTGCTCCTTTTTGGCCTCCTACTTGAGTTCCCTTTTGTCTCAATTTCGCCATTTTGGCGGTAAAATGGCGAGTAGGAGACGAGTAGGAGAGTGAGTAGGAGCCCGAGTAGGACGAACTTTGAACGGTACTAATGGCGATCAGTTCAAACTTACGCCATTTTATCCGGACGCAAACTGCCGTGTTGTAATTTTGGCTGGAGAAGTTCCGCAAGCACAAGGCTTTGCGGACTGGCTTTCGAAATACAACAACCCGGAAATTAGCCAGATATATACCCTGAATCCAGATAAGCTGCTACCATGCTGTCTCAAAACCTACAATCCTCATTTTGACCGGTAATCCTTTCCCCCTCATTTGGTTGAAAAGTCGATCACCCCTCCTGCAGTCACATCGACGAATTACCAATACAACTCCCAAAATCGGTCATTGCGCGGCTTCAATCCATCAAGCATCTTCAATCCCAAGAGGAAGTCAACAGCTGGCACGAACAGCGCTGAGTTGGAGTCGTATCCAACCATTGTCCTCATGGGCTCATTGGGCACTGCCCATGATTTTTTTGGATGATGCAGATTCCGGATATGATTCCGGCTTTGTCGCCAACTTTGATCCAACCTCCTATGACTTTAGCGCAACACCTTCTGATGACACTAACAATTTATCTCTCCTTCGTATGCCATCGGCGTCGCCACCTCCTCGTATGGACACCTCGGACGCCCTACCAGACGTGCCCCTAAAGGCAGGGAAGAAGCGGAGGAGTCCTTCCATCGATCCGGCCAACATGACTGATGGAACACGCCGTAGACTCCATTCTCGTCGGGCACTCGGGGAGGGCATGTAAATACAGAATATGTGGCCTACTTATCTTGGGCTCAGTTGTGCAAGCAGACTGGTGGCTGTACACTTTTGAGTGTAGAAAAATAAAACCCTAGAATTTTTTCCGATGAGTTGTTGAGATTTTTATTTTTATTTTTACACTCAAAAGTGTACAGCCACCAGTCTGCCCACAGAACTGAGCCCAAGATAAGTAGTAGTCGAAGTACCGACAGGATTCAGAAGAGGCACAGTGATCACCGCGGAATTTTCGAAAGCCACCGTGTGTTTGCACGGCGGGAAGAAATTCAACGGATATTGGAATGCTGCCGGGAACGGCGCCGGGTGTATGGGAGCGGTGGTAACTGGAAGGCGAGAAGTCGAGGCGAACTGGTCGAGAAAAGAGTCCACATCCACAGGTGTGCGCAGGAATGTGTCGACGTCGGCGATGGAAATTCCAGAGGAAGAGAAAGACCCCCTGTTGGTAAAATCCAAGCTCGGGTTGGACCAGAAGTCGAAATTGGGAAACATCAATGCAATATGAATGTCCACTGGATTACCTTCGCGTCGTCAATATCACAAGATAAATAATTCAATGGGTGGCCGAACCATATGTTTGGGAAGCCGGTGAATAAAGTTCCTCGTGAGCTGCGTTGCTTGAACTCAGGCCAGAGTTCAGAAAATCGATGATGTTGTTGAACCACCCAGATGATTGTGTCCACCATGCAGAACCCAAGTCTGCGCTTGACTAGGCCTTGGCGGCACAGTGCGGCACAGGGTGTGCTAACCCTTGGCCGCACAGTAGATCCTCAATTGTTGATTTTCCTGATAATAAGTTGTTTTTACCACACATAACATACCTCAGAACATGCCAGGATACGTCCTTGACGTCATTGAAAGGCATTGGGCAAGCATGGGAAAAATGGGAGCAAAAATAGCTGCCGTGCCGGCAATACTGTAGATACTTGTATGTAGGCAACCGGCAAACCTACCGTGACATCCAGAATGGGTTTGGGCAACGCAACCAGACCCTCAGTTACCGTGACTGTTGCCAATTTGGGCAACCGCCCCCAAACCGTCCAAAACCAGACTTTATACTGGGGCGACCGAGAGGTCAATCGTTCTCGGTGACCTTTTGGGCATTTGATGATCAAGGTCGGAAATGGGTGGATAAGGACGATAAAGTGGCGGATGGGGCCGGGGAGGAGGAGGAAAACGCCGAAGAAGCTTAGACGAGGTCCAACACAGCGAAATATATATATTTTTCGATTTTTTTGCATGTAACACTATTTTGAAGGCAACCGGCCTGACCGTTACCGTGACCAGGCCGGAGTTGGGCAACGCAACCGACCCCTCCGTTACCGTGACGGTTGCCTACATACAAGTATCTACAGTATGAGCTGATTTGATGATGATGAAATCAATTATCGTGCTCGAGTCGCTGTAAGCGACTACTGTAGTATTTCAACCAATAAATATTACAGGCTAGGCATGAGTGGGGCTCGAACACAGGTCTGGAAATCCACAGAAAACATGGGGACACAGCCACTATTAAAGTCACATCATTAGATTGCTAACCCTAACCAGAGGTGTTTTCATTACAAGAATTGAGCGTTACTGATGTTTTGTGTCGAGCCTCCGAAACCCTCACTCCATGAAATTACAAGCGATAACTAAAGTTCCCGTAATTCCTTTCATTCTAATAATTAATCTCGAGTATATAGCTCCTTTATCACCTCTACATCGGTGTCCTATGCGATGGTTTGGACGGTCGTAGTCCCTGGCATTGGAGGGACTAGCGGAGGCTGCGGATAGGGCGCTGGCAAAAGTGAGTATCATTAGACAGGTTGCGCAGGAGCCACTGGAGCCACCCCGTGGCTCTCGGAACGTGCGCGAAAATAGCAGGCGAGTGGCTCCAACCAGCCACTCGCAGCCATTCACGTCATTTTTTGGCGGTGGAGCCACCCGTTTGCGCACGGTCCGAGAGCCACTGGGTGGCTCCGGTGGCTCCTGCGCAACCTGTCTATTCTACATATATTTTGCCCAGAAAAATCAGACTAACTTTTACTGCTCTCGTATAGGACCCGTAGTATCGTCCCTCGGGGCGATTTGACCGGCCGTCGCCATCGGTGTCGCAGTCGCCGCTGTCCACAATGGCCTACCTGTCACCCTCACTTACACCACCCGCGTCCTGGATGACGCTTTCCGACAACACTCTGCCTGCGTAGCGCTGTGGTGGTCAGCGAGATCCGTCACATCAAGGCGTCTCTGGCTTACATGTCCCTTGGATCGTGTCTGCGGTGGAGGATCGACTATCTCTTACTGATCCGCAGCTCACCCTGCTTGATTCCTAGTTGCTCCGTTTCTCTTCCTTTTTAGACATCTTTTCCGACACTACAACTATCCTTAACTCTGATTGTCGCAATAAAACAGATCGAATTGGAATAATGATGATAGATGAGGAACGATCGAATGTTGGTTCAAAGGAGCACTCGATTGCCAGTCCTTGGGTCTCACATCGACGAATACTTTCGTTCAATAGCTTGGATCCGCACAACAGAGATTGCATTTGTTAGTTTTACAATGTGAAGTCAGACAACAAAAACTTCCTGCTTTCCTAAACGTGTTACGACTCCTTTGTTCCGAAAAGAGATGAAACTAATCGTTTTATTAGCCTTCATCGACGTTTTAGATAGAAGCACAATATTCACGGATTAGGTCCCTTTCTTTAGTCAGTCCCTCATTTAACCGACGAGCAAAATCCTTCAAATCACTCTCGGCGCGAGGACTGCATCTATGACAGCTTTTGTAGATAGCCCGGTCGGATTGTTGAACGTCTAATATCCGCTCCTCGAGGTTGGCCATCGGGATTTGAGTCAAAAGATGATTGATGTGGTTCTTGAACCAGGTCGAAGGGGACTCCATCCTCCACCATGTACCCAATCCTTCGGTTTGAAACCTCTCGTTTTTACCCTGGCTGCCGGGAGCGCATCGTTCGCTATGGCCGTCGCTCTTATGGCTTTTCCACCAGCCAAACACATCATTGTCATCAGGTACCTTCATTAGAGCGAACCTTCCTCTCCATTTATCAAGATAGTATTTTTGAGGATGTACTTGGTTGCCGATAATTGTCCGTGCAGCGCTCCAATATAGGTCACAAAATTTGTGGAGCTTGAACCCAATCTCCCATGAGATGAGTTTCTTCTCGGGAAACTGCGGCAAATCTGTAATACTCCCCAGGGACTTGAGCACGGAAAGGGCGGCCTTTCCGGCGACATTTGTATCCCCGCAGAGTTCGGCTATTGCGAAAACGCGAAGTGGATTCGCATCAAGGATAGCCGGATGTCCAAGAAAACTCTGGATGAGACGCTGCACCCGAGTGAATTGATATTTTCGTGCCGCCTGGTATACGGGCACGATCCCATTCAAAGACTCGTCGCTCAATTTGAAATTTTCCACGTTTTCTGCAGGATACGCCAGACAGAGTAATGTGAAGAGGACGGTCTTCGGCTCTTCTACAGGAACAATGGTTTTTCTGTCTCGTATTTTGTCCGGGGGATCACCTTTGCCTTCAGGGAGCGTCAGCATCCCGCCGAAAAAGCTGGGAGAGGCAAAGCGGAGAAATTCCTTGTGAACATGGAAATCGACTCCATCGCTGGACCTAAGGATAAGGTCCGGCGGAAGGTCATCAGTATCGTCCCCATCTACATGACCAGAGAAGGGGGCGGGAGCGTCGGTGAATGGGGTAGTCTCTTCTGACATGAAGCAAGGAGGAAACACGAGGTCTCGAGCCGCACATCCACGCCCGGTACCTCGTGTATTAAGGAGATCCCTCGTATCAGTATGTGCATGTTTGCCATCACCTTAGATTAGCATGTTTTTCTCAACTACGTTTCCCGCTCCAGTCCTCTGGCTCTTACCTTACTACATTTGTTCTTTGTTTTCTCATGTAACGTCCAAATAACAAGGCGGATCAAACTGAGCTCCGGCATATTCCATGCTGCCCCAGTCATGCGCTCAAATCCCGCACAAAATGCTCTTTGTTTTCGCACGCCACCGATGTTTCACGCTAATTCCCGGGGGAACCACCCTTTTATGTCCCCATTGCCCTCTTTTTCACCGCCAGAGTGCCTCGAGGCCCACAGCCTTCGGTATATTATTTCCCCTTTAATATCTGGCGTTGCCAACTTACACAAATTCGTTTTGATTCGGATCACTAGGTACTCCACTACGTGATTTCAACCTCGCCGATCAGCCGTTTAATTCCCATTCAAAAGGGAAGCCACCATACTTTCGTTTCCTCTTCGCACCCATCTCATGACCTCCCTTACCCATATAATCCCCCGGACGGCCCCCACCCCATCCGTTACCCCTCTGAGCCAAGCACTTGAAAATTCGAAGAATTGTGAACACTGACTTGGTCAGATTACAACAGTGTCGAAGCACTCGGGTATTTGCCCTTCTGCAGCCAGCCAGACTGATGGCATCACATTTCCATTTGATGCTATTGTACACTGCCACTGGGCCGGCACAGCCTTGATGACTCACGGTAAATGCCGCTGGAGTTTTAGGACTCAAATAACGTTACACCCGACAGGAATTTGTCTTTTACCTAGCGTTCCAATTTTACTTCATAAGATGGATACGAATTGCTTAAACAGTTTACATTTGGAGGTATCGGGGATGGTATACTTTCACCGAAGAACAGCAGGCATAAATCAGAGTTGTGAGATGTGGAATTTTCGTGACTCGAACGGAATGGGCGCCTTACGAACAGCCTTTTTGTTGAGAGGAATGGTGCCTTGTGAGGACAATTAAATTGGGGGGAATCGAACTGATTTATTCGAGTACAGCTCGAGTCCTTATATACAGAAACATGTGTAATATCTACTTAGTAAAAGGCTGTCCAAGGAACCGTGAACCATAAGGTACCATAACATAAATGGACTCCGTCGTGTGAACTCCTTCTCCATACTCCGTACTCCGCAGCTCCATTTGGGTTACTCCGCTGAGTCCCCGACTCCGTTGACTTAACGTAAGTCACAGACTCCGTACTCTGACTCCATCGGGCTCCGTACTCCTACTCCGTCTCCTACTCCGCTTGCGGAGTTCAGTTGACAAGTGCGGGCTTGTAACCGCTTGCCAAATCACAACACTTTTGCCTGTGATTCCCGGGGGAAAATATGCTCGATTTTGGCTGAGGTGAACGAGGATCCAGGACCTGAGGAGAACAATAGTGAATGGTAGCTGACAAGGAGAGAGAGGTGTTGGTGGTTAGATGAGCTGTGTGATGTATGCCTTTGTGCCAAGCTGCAAGATCTTGGCAGCCGTGGAATAGGTAATCTGTGTCTCTTAGGTATGAGAAGAATAGGCAGAGATTTGAGGCAGGGGACGCAGGGGACAAATGTTATCGCACACCATTTAGTATTCGGCGAATTTGTGCAGCTGGTGAAACTCGGTCCATTTGGACGTCGTGCGAGGAGGCTTTCAAGAAGTATGTTATTGAATGGACGTCGGGATCAATACATGTACGGGTACATGCAGAGAAGTAATTAACACACTAAAATGAAAAAAAAATATGGAGACAAGGGTAGGTACTGGTAATCCACCAAAGCCGGAAGCACACCAGGGACAGCACCATGTCCCGCGCGCTGCCAGAAAGAGCAGAGCCGGTTTTGTTGCCGCGTGCATCGACTGAACGTTGCTGAGGATCGAGTGATATGGAGGAGAGTCTAGATTAGGGGCCCTACAACGTAATCCCCTGGTGAGGAAAGTGCCATCGACTTCTGGGTGGATCACATGCGTGCTGTAGAATGGGAGGGAGAGAGAGAGTGCGGTGGCTCATAAAACTGTCTCTGCGAATGGAGGTATTTTGATGTCACTACGGCTTCTGTTCCCAATGTTTAGGCTTATGCATCCTGTACAATTTTGGTCGCGGAAGCCAATCACAGAGTCAGAATACCCGGAGTTAATATACTTGGTTCTGATTTGCACACTCGTTCTCAAATAATAGTCCCATAGGGTTAATTTGCCAGAGCCAGCCGAATAGGACTCATCGGTCGAGTTTCTGTAGTGATAATTGATATGCAAATCAGAGCCAGTAAAGCTTGGCCATGGAGACTTGACCAATATGCCATAAATACGTCGACTCGTATCCAACAACTGACTGGTCCCCAATGACATCATGAACTGGCCGTGAACTGGGCACCCAGCCAATCGTTGACCTCACTGAACTGATTGATCCTGCAGATCAATCAATGAACGATCGGCATACCGAGTTCTAGTCTCTTATAAACAGACGGTACAACAAAAAATTGAGCTCATACTTCGCTTTGTTGTAGTCTGTCAATTACCCGTCATCCCTGATCGGAGATCAATGTTATTATATAATCAAAAAAAATGCGGATCTCAAGATGGCTTTGAGAATGTGTCTGTCCACAATTTAGTGTAAGATTCATGCTCCGTGGTTCAAATTGAGTCTTGTCTTCTGCGAAGTCTTAGCGACAAAGGTCAAGAACAAAGATGCCGAGTTTTGATGGTTCGGCTGCTTACCGAGCAGCCTTTTCGTTCCAGCTCCCACATGGACAAAATCACCCATTGTGAACAGGCAGATGTCTTTGAAATGAAAATTAAACTCATTTGCCTCCAAAACCTTTATGGGGAAGGTGTTGGAAGTGTTGCAGAGCCTTGGGGCAAATTCAAACTCCGATGTTTATGTAATAACTGCGATCTCCATGCACCTGTCACCGGGTAAACTACAGACTAACCGAGTTCTCGGCTTTCCTAGACCTTCTATTTCAGGACTCGGTGTGGGGAATTCAGAAGAAGGTCCGATGTGCATGGACCATTGCAGTACTGAATCTGTGCCTCACCACTCAAGAATACATCTGTTTCGGTCATCTGCTGCAGTTGATCATGGGTTGATCATCTTTGTTAATCCGAGATCATCCAGGCCGATGCGATGAGGAATAGTACCTGGGCTGCCAATGAACGCTTTGGAAAAATGAAATGGGTTCCATTGGACCCAGATAACTTTCAACGATTTTTAAAGTATACTGTGTCGCGCTGCTGTTCCAGACAAATGTGCGACTCTGATAAACAAATATTCCTCATCCAAAATTGGATGGATTTCTGATTCCTTTGGCTCAAGGTGAAAGTTAGGAGGCTCTGCAGAGATATGGACATGAAAATATGTGGAATTATGTATGCCAGGGATATGTATCGTTGCCAAATGTTGACAAACTTCCTGATTTTTGCCAATTTGTGGGTATCGCAGGGCTTCGGGCCATTTGGTGAGAGTTGCATTAACTGATGAGCACCTGTACAACGTATAGTAGCATCATGAAAATTACTTAGTTGTCTTGGAGCCCCCATAATGGACGGGACGATCATGGAATGGCAAATGATGGTACAAAATTTCATGCTTACGCTGTCTGTCCCTCTGACAGTTTGCATGAATTGGAACAAGGAAAAACACTCATTCCTGTGCTGCCACAGATTGCTTTGAATGCCTTTGGGTGAAATGCTGGAGGAACTGGCAGTCCTACAACTCCAGCAGCATTTGCCGGGAGTCATAGGGTTTGAATTCCTATCCATCTTTATGAAGTAAAATCGGAACCCAAGGTAAAAGACAAATTGCTCAGATTTCAAAACCTGTTGATAGTGGCAGTCGTAAAACTTCAGTGGCATTCACTGTGAGTCAGAAAGTTTGTTCCGGCTCAGTGGCAGTGTACAATAGCATCAAATGGAAATGTGATGCCATCAGTCTGGCTGTGGATCGGAAGAAGCGCCAAAAAGCCAAGTGGTTCAATTCCACTGAACCTAGTATGTCTGCATACATCTGTGAACCCGGTTCTACACACCGACTTGGTATCCAGTCTGATTTATGCCTGCTGTTCTTTGGTGAAAGTATACCATCCCCGATACCTCCAAATGTAAACTGTTTGAGCAATTCCTATCCATCTTTATGAAGTAAAATTGGAACCCTAGGTAAAATACAAATTCCTGTCGGGTGTAACATTATTTGAGTCCTAAAACTCCAGCGGCATTTACCGTGAGTCATCAAGGCTGTGCCGGCCCAGTGGCAGTGTACAATAGCATCAAATGGAAATGTGATGCCATCAGTCTGGCTGGCTGCAGAGGGGATAAAGGCGCGAATCCCCGAGTGCTTTGACGCTGTTGTAATCTGACCAAGTCATTGTTCACAATTCTTGGAATTTTGTCTCACTGAGATGGGCAATGAATATCCTTTTGAATTATAGGTTTTTGGAACGTCTAAATAAAATTGGGGGGTCACCCGAACACTAGGTCGAATTACTACAGTGGGAACATAAGTGGCCCCCTACTTCACTGGTTGAAACCCACTCCAAGGGATGCCGGACTCATGCAGTGGGACGTTCAGAGAGCCGGCGAAGCCACCAGTCATTCTGGTGCTTCCGCTCCGAAATGACTCGGTACCTAACCCGATTTGGACACCTGGGCTCAAGTGCTTGGCCCAGAGGGGTAACGGATGGGTGGGGGGCCCATCCGGGGGTTTATATGGGTATGCAGAACAGGCCCAAAATCAGTGATTTTGGAACCATGGCCATGGTTCTCGGGTAAGATAGTTAGGATGGACGACTGGTAGTGGGGGATCATGGGGGAGCGAAGGAAAGAAACGGAGCGCCTCTTGTGTGGTCTTTGAGCGGTGGAGCCCGCTGGCATGTGGTTTTGTCCGAAGGAGTTGCACGTAATAACAGCAGCACAGAAAAGGTAAGGTTCAAGTTAATTTGTGATGTTGAAAAATAAACGTGAGAGAAAAACCTTGAGGCGACCGAGACAACGGAATTTGGAGTGAGAAGACAGCTGGATGGAAAAGAAACGACAAATGCGGGTGACGGGCAAACAGGTGCAATCTGATTCGAGGCATCTGCTTAATATACGAGATATGTTCTCCTCTGCATCCGCTGACCACTGATATCCCATTTTCCCCTCAATAGTTGCTCTACTGAACCTGCTGGGATAACAAATCGACACGTCCTCGAACTTGAATCAGCCAAAACGGACCATTATTGCGGAACTTATGCTTTGCACGTCTCCTCACCCTTGCTCTCGCTAGCTTATCAACTCAGGCCGCCGCTGACTTGTGATTTTTCTGTGCCTTGGACTATGGGACGTCATACATGGTGGCGCAGAGTTCGATGGCAAATCTCTGCGGGAAAACCCCTGATAATGTGGAGCCCGAAATTTAAAATTCTATGAGTTGTTCTCCTATCAGACATTGAAAATAAGCTGCAAGTCGTTTAGGTGATACAATCCCCTCTCCCCGCCCGCCTTTCGATGCGGTTATACTATCTGCTTTTATTTTTCCTGGCTTTTATGGTCTATGTCTGCCCTCACCCATGCAGCCAAGTCTGCGATACTGCGGTCGGGCTCTCCGTCCACCAGCACTCTTGCCAAATTTTTAATGCTCCAGATCCGAGCATGGACCGTGCCCTTGAGCTCCGCAAAGAACGCAGAGAACGGAAGCGTCAGCGTAAAGCTGAACTTGACGCTGCTCCTGCAACAGGTTCGACCGTGCCAGGAATCCTCAATATGCAGGAGGTGCGTTTCTAATCGGTTTACCTGAAACTTGCAATGCTGAGGCTTCCACGTCGACAGGAATTCTTCGTCCCTTCGGATGAGGACGCAGAGATGCCATTGGCGTCCGAGCAGCCAGAGTCACCGCCCCAGGAACAGACTCCGCCCCCAGATACTTCTGCTGGGCGCCCTGTGAGAGCCAAGCGACTTACCTGGAAACTCCTGCAGCAGTTGCCTCCTCCACCACCACAATTCGAGGAAACTACACCCACAGAACCTGATCTCGACGATGTACCGTCACCAGTGCAATCGTCTGAATACACTTGGGAGGATCTGAAGGACTTCGATTTGAAGGCAGAAACTGCTAAATTCGAGAAATTCCTCGCCGGTGGCATCGGGGAGACGTTGGGGGAGGCGAGCGGAGTAAAGGATGGATGGCAGGAGGTCAGTGTGGATATAGAGGTTCCAGACGGCAGGAAATGCGGCCCTAGCGATCCCATCCCGACTTTTTCTGTCCCGGGACTTCACTTTCGGAACCTCACGCAAACTATCAAGACTGCGTTGGAGGACCACAGCGCGCGGTTCTTTCACTACACCCCGTTCAAGCAGTTCTGGCAGCCCAAACCCGATGAACCCGCCCAACGCATCTATGATGAGATTTATTCCTCTCCTGCCTACATCGAAGTTCACGAGAAGCTTCAGCGACAACCAGCAGAACCCAATTGCACGCTTGAGCGTGTCATCGCCGCGCTGATGTTTTGGTCTGACTCTACGCACCTTGCTAACTTTGGAACCGCTTCGCTTTGGCCACTATATTTATTCTTCGGAAATCAGTCCAAGTGGATTCGCGGCAAGCCTCGAGCAGGTGCATGTCATCACGTTGCGTACATGCCAAAGGTGTGAATTGTCTGAATCTCACCCATTCCTTCGACCTGAATTTTCTTTTTGTAGCTTCCCGATAATTTCTTTGACTGGTACAAAGCCGAAACCGGCCACTCACCATCGGCTGAGGTTTTAACTCACTGCCGCCGTGAGCTCATGCATGCTATCTAGAAACTCATGCCCGATGGCGAGTTCCTGGAGGCTTGCAAGCACGGAATTGTTGTCAAGTGTCCTGACGGGATTTCGCGTCGGTTTTATTTCCGCGTTTTCACGTACTCGGCGGATTACCCTGAGAAGTACAATTTAATCCTTTCCTCTGCGTTATTTTTTTTATCTAATTGTCGACAGGGTTCTCCTCGCTACCATTCGCAACTTGGGAAAGTGTCCGTGTCCCCGATGCTTCGTTGAAAAGGACGACTTCGACAAACTCGGCACCGTTCGTGATGATAAAAGTCGCGTTACCCTGCAACGCGTCGATGATGAACGCCGGAAATCGTACATAACAAAGGCGCGTGATTGGATCTACCGCAAGGCGAACATAATCAAGAGCACCAAAGTCGAGGCGCTGTTGCACCCGAAGTCCTGGGTTCCAACGGTGGTGAGTCGTCAGCATCGTCGAAATTCAGCCGTTTGAGAACTTCGTAGAACGCCTTTTCCGAGGTTGCGTCCTACGGCTTCAGTATCTTCGTGATGCTGGTCGTCGATTTCATGCACGAGTTTGAGCTCGGCGTATGGAAGGCCATTTTCACGCATCTTATTCGCATGCTGGTTGCGCATGGTGATGATGCCGTTCAGGCGCTGAATGATAGGTTTGTTGGTTATGTCTGCGGACAAATATCAATTGGCTCGCTCTGCAGATACCGTCAAGTTCCAACATTTTGTCAAGCCACGATTCGGCAATTCAAGGACAACGCTTCAGCCATGAAAAAGTAGCCGCCCGCAATTTTGAGGATCTTTTACAAGTAGGTGCCGCAGAACACAAAATTGTACCCTCCTTATTTGTTTGTCAGTGCGCCCTTCCAGTTTTTGAGGATCTGTTCGATGAGCCGCACAATACTGTGGTGCAAGATCTCCTGTTCACTCTTGCCTATTGGCATGCCTTGGCAAAATTGCGCTTACATACCACTTTTTCGACCGGCCTGCTGAAGGACGTTACGGCGCAGCTGGGTCGTCAATTGCGGTACTTCACCAAGTATACCTGTGCCTTGTTCGATACTCGTGAACTTCATGGGGAGGAAGCAGCACGGGGCCGTCGAAATGCAAAAAAGACGGCTGCTGCCAAGGCCGCTGGAAAGGCTCCGCCACGACCGCCGACAGAGGGGCGCAAGAAAAGATCTTCAACATGTTCACGTACAAGGGCCATTCGCTGGGCGACTATGTCCGCACGATATTATTTTTTGGTACTGTGGATTCTATTCGACTCAGCCGGTCAGTTAGATCTTGTTTTCCTATGGGTCAAATTTGAACCGATTTTATTCAACAGGGTGAACTCGAACATCGTCGCGTCAAACGATACTACGCTCGAACCAACAAAAACGATGCGGTGGCCCAGATTACTCAATTGGAACGGCGTGAAGCGGCTCTGCTGAAAATATCCCGTCAGGAAGCTGACGCCGCGCACATCCCACCCGTCGAAGCGATCCCTGAAGACCCAAACGCGGCATCGACGTCCAAGAAACGCAAACGCAAGGCCGGTAAGCAGCGCGAAAGGAAGCAGCCAACACTGGACTTTGCGGAGTCGGAGTCGCTGCCATACACTCCACCTGAATTTCACTACCACATCTCTCACTCTCGCAACTACTACCATAATGTTAGCGAATGGCTAGGGGAGAAGAAAGGAGATCCTGCGATCAAGGTGCGGAAATTCACGATTGATTCATGACGATCTAACCTAGTCATCCCAGGATTTCCGTCCCAAACTCCAGGAGCACTTACTCGGGCGTCTTTTGCATCCACCTGGTCGGGAAATGGTCAAGGATTCTCGCCACAACAACGCAATCATTTATTAATCGTCAATGATCGTACTTACTGCCACAAAGTTCTGCGTATCAACTACACCTCCTACGACATTCGCCGTGGCCAGGACTCGATGAATCCTCGAACACATGCCGATGTCATGACGCTGGCGCCAGAAGAGGCCACCGATGGCCATCCTTTTGCATATGCGCGCGTCATTGGTGTCTTTCACTGCGATGTTCAGCAAAATTTGGACGGCGTTCCCACAACTCCCGTGCCTATGAGCTTCCTGTGGATTCGACGGTTCCGTCTCGACCGCAGCTTCAAGGGCGGGTTCAAGCGCAAGCGTCTTCATCGCATCGAGTTTATGCCCGATGCAGAACCTGACGCATATGGTTTCTTGGACCCGGATGAAGTCATTCGGGGCTCGCACCTTATTCCCGCCTTTGCCCATGGCCCTACTGATCCTGTTACCTATACGACATTGGCCAGAAAGGGCGACGAGTTTGATGACTGGCGCTATCACTACGTGAACTTGTAAGTTGCTCCGTTCATTCAGTCGTACCAAGCTGATGGGCTAACCACAAACATTAGTTTCGTAGACCGCGATATGTTTATGCGGTACCTTGGCGGTGGCGTTGGCCACTGTCAGGTTAATGTCCCGGACGAAGATCCAGAGGAGTCGGCTCAGCAGTACGACGACGATCCTGACGACGGCGATGCTCCGAACACCCCAAACTCCCCAACGCCCGCGGACGACTCGCAAAATTCGGATAACGATGAAGATTCCGAAGAGGAGGAGGAGGAGGAGGTCGAAGAAAACTCGGACGACGAGAACAGCGAGGACGAAGACAGCGAGGAGGAATTTGAAGAAGACGACCCTCAGCAGCTTGGACCCGAGGATGGCGAGAACAATTTTGACGACACGGCTGTGCAGATGGGGTATGACGAGCTATAACGTGTAATTTATTTCTCCCTAGAATCTATGTATTTCTTGTGTTACACCGGATGCGTGCCAAGTCCGTCGCCAGTGGATATAAACCTAACCGCAGCCAGGTGTATGGTATGTAACCCACCAGAATGCTGGTCTGGGTTGGCCAAAGGTACACCATCCTGGTGCCGGCTTTGGAAGGGTTGATGTGACGTATGCAAGGGTATGTAAATCACCGCCCGCTTGGTCAGGGTCTGCAGCTGTCACCAGCCATTAACAGGATCTCCCGGTTTTGGTGATGCATGCCTTAGGCGAAGAGACCTGTTGTCGGACATGGTAACACCGTCGTAGGGTAGTCTACGGTCAAGTTTACGGTCCTGCCTTTAGTTCACCTGGGCAGAACGAACAATGGGGTGCCGTGGAGCAAGATGTTGGTGCATCTACAGCAACGCCAACATCAACTCTCACTCGGGTCTACTTCGGGTTGGAGACGGCGGACCAGCGAAGTCAATCAATGGAAGAATATCCGACATTGGGCGTCGTAACCTAACTCGACCTTAGTTAAGTTCACAAAACTCGTTTCGGGCATCTCGGACGTGGGTAGTTCATAGTCTCTCCTAGACAGACGCTGTATATAAACCAGCTCGTACCTCGCTATATAGAAGTAGTTCATTGATACCGGTAAAAAAGTCTCGATGTCTAGCTATGTACCGAGCATCGCCTTGCTTGTCAATACGTATTCACTGGATTCCGAATCTGAGTCTTGTTTGGGGTCGACCATGAATTACTGCATCAAAGTTCGCACGAGTCCCAATTTTGGTCCCCGCTCACACAGGATGTGACTCATCTATCACCGCTGTGGAAATTAACGGCAACCTTATCGGTACCGTAGCCGCAGCAGAGTCTACGTCCATCTTTCATCACCTCCAGCTCAAATGGCCGTCTGTATATGGTTCCCTCTCGCGTTGATTCTGCTCTGTGCGTATCTCGCACGATCTTTCTCCATCCCTAGCCGAGGTGGTTTCGGACTCGGAGAAGCGGGGGGCCTACGCTGCCAGACCTATATGAAGCGTCGGTGCCGGAGTTACAAGCAGGCCTCGATGCGGGTCATTTCAGCAGCGTGGACCTCGTTAAGGTGTGTTTGCCCACTCACCTATCCCCAATCCAAACCGGTATACACTGAGTACACCGCAGGCCTATTTTGCACGCATCGAAGAAGTTAATATCAACGGCCCCGGGTTACGTGCTGTTATCGAGCTCAACCCATCTGCACTCAAGCAGGCGGAACTGCTCGATATTGAGCGCGGCCGTACCGGAAAGCGCAGCGACCTTCATGGAATTCCTATCTTATTAAAGGTAAACGGATAAACGGCATTTCTCGGGCAGAAATGTATTAACCCCGTGTAGGACAATATCGCCACCATTGCAGCCGAAGGTATCTTGTTCGGTATAGCGAGCAAACTTCGAATCACTTACCACGTATGCTAAGGAATGAATACTACCGCTGGGTCTTTCAGCTTGCTGGGTTCAATTGTCCCCGAGGACGCCGGGGTTGTAAAGAGGCTTCGCAAGGCGGGTGCGATAATTTTGGGTACTACTGTTTTTGGCTTCTGTGTGTATGGATTCTGATTCCGTCTCAGGGAAGGCCAACCTTTCCGAATGGGCTCACTTCAGAGGCAACGTTGCCTCCGGATGGTCAGGCCGAGGCGGTCAAGGTGGGCTGTGGCGTAGAAGTCTACAATTTCCTGCTGATAAGTATTGTTTCTGTAGCCAGTAGTGCGTACTTCCCGCATGCAGACCCATGTGGCTCATCATCTGGGTCCGGTATCGCTGCTTCAATCGGCCTGGCCGCAGTGACTCTCGGCAGTGAAACCAATGGCAGCATTACTTGCCCCGCCAGCAAGAACAACGTTGTGGGCATTAAGCCAACCTTGGGATTAACTTCCCGTGCAGGAGGTGATTGGACATCTTTTGACTTGTCCTACAACATAATGTTGATCTCGCAATGCAGTCATTCCACTTTCCGCGCACCAGGATACCATTGGACCAATGACGCGCTCTCTGACCGACGCTGCCATCGTTCTGTCGGTCATTGCCGGCAAGGACCCAAACGACAACTTCACACTGGCGCAGCCGCCCGTGGTCCCCGACTTTACAAAGGCGCTCAACAAAAATGCGTTAAAGGGCAAGCGCATCGGTGTTCCTCGGAGGGTGTTTTTGAACGACAGCATGACGGAGAATGACCCGTCAATTGGCGTCGCGTTCGAGGAAGCTTTGATAACCATTAAAGCCCTTGGGGCTACGGTCGTCGACCCCACAGATTTACCTTCTGCGGACGAATTTATCGCGTCTGGGACCAGAACTAGGGTGCTGAACGTGGATTTCAAGGCATGGCAATCAATTTCGGTTCCTTCTTTCTTCTTGTCTGAGACGTACTTCCCCTTCCAGGTCCAGTTGAACCAATACCTTGAAGGCTTAATCGAAAATCCGTCGGGTGTTCGAAGCCTTGCGGATCTGATTAAATTCAATGACGATAACCCAACGCTGGAGAAGCCGGAAGGCTATGAAGATCAGTCTGAGTGCGTCGTGTGTGCTCAATCTTCGGGTTTATCTTCTCAACTCGATATCTTATACAGATTTGTCCAGGCAGAGGCGACCAATGGATTTGACGCAGAATACTTTGCTACTCTTGCAAGGAATTACGATATCGGCAGTACCCGAGGTATCCATTAATTTCTCTTGATAGACGCTGTATTATCGGTGTTAACTCGTGCCTCGTTTGATACACAGGTATTGATTTTGTGCTGAAAAAGTTCAACCTCGACGCAATCGTTTTGCCCTCCCAAGGGTTTACGACCACCCCAGCAGGTATTATCCAATTTCTTACTGGATGAGATTTCCTACTCAGCCTGCACCATACAGCCGTCGTAGGGTATCCAATCGTAACCGGTGAGAATCGATCCACTCACTCGAGGCAAAGTGGTTCACAGCGTGCAAAGTTCCTTTGGGATTCCTCCCAGACAACATTACGTGAGTCCCCATCCTCTCGACATCGGTTTTGCCCTCATATTTTCCCTAGTATTGACTCTGCGGGGCCTGAAACCGTCTACCCTGCCCCAGGCATTCCCTTTGGGCTGTCATTTTTGGGCACGGCGTTCTCAGACTTTGAGCTGATCAGCTTTGGTTTTGCGTATGAGCAAAAGACGCAGACGCGCTTAATGCGCAAGGCTTACCCCGCCGCGATCCCCAAGACGCAGCTAAAAGATGTCATTCGGAAGGGAAAAAAACTTCGACGTGGCTTACTCTCTTTGCTCCTTCACTTGTTCGACTAAAGATATGGGAGCTCCGGTGTATACCATCGGTCAGCACCCCGCATTGGTTTCCTGGGACCTCTCCCCCCTCCAATTAGTATGTAAAACCCCTTTTGGATCCGGAACGGAACGAATATTTTTGTATTTGCATTCTATACCGCAGCAATAAGTACACTATCTACTAAGACGCGGTGCCCGTGGGCAATAAATAAGGGATGGGTACACTATTTGATGAACTTCGGGGGTGTGAGTAGAGTATAAGGTGTGAAGGGTATGCTCCGGGTGTGCCGCTAAGGGCGCGGGCTCGTGTGCAATGGATTAGGTGCCGTTTTTTCTTAAGAAGCATAACATGGTGCGTTGGAGGAGGGTACGGGTAAGGGAAGTGGGGGAGTTGGGGAGGGCCAGGGGCTTAGGTGGGGGTGGCTCGGGGTGGGTGTACGGTGGACGCAGCGTGTGTTCATGACTGGAAGTTAGCGTTTCCGTATAATAGGTCTAGCCGCCGCCTTCGTCCAGTTCGTCCTCGGACCATACCGGGTCCGGTTCGTCGTCGAAGGAGGGGATGGCCGTGGTTTGCCCGTGATACCACCGCCCTGGACACTGACAGTGCCCGCGTTCACCGTGACATCGGACGCAAAGGCAGTTCACGATGTCCGGATCTGGGACTGACACCCACTCGCAGATGTTCAACAAAATCATCTCCACTGCTCTCCTTTTTTTTGTTCTTGCGCAAGTAGCCACAGCCAGCCCCAAACCCATCCCGTGTGAGTGTCCCGCATGCATGCATTAAATATCATTAATTGGCGTTCGACCTTTAGCTGGCGGTCCTAGCGTGGTTCAGTCGGCTGCCCGAGCTGTTCTAACTTATCCCATGGGTTTAGGAGCCCGATTGTTTCACTTGCGGGCGCAGCGTAACAGATGGAGCGTCTTGATATCAGCTGGTAGGCGAATGGAGGGTCCGTCCTTTGGTATTGCACCGTGTTTTGATTGTGAGCTAAGAGCTAAAACCATCATCACAGGAATTCGCGTTTTCCTATGTAATTTCGTGTCTGTGTCGTGAAGCACGTTTATGGGACCCGATAGATTTTCAAATCAAGGATAAAGGACCCGTACGCTGATTCTGAACCACAAGCTATTGTACAGGCTAGACAGTGTCGAAGCCCGAACCAGTTTTCTTGAAACTGAAAGCTTCTGGAATCTGTACGTCGCGCCCAAACATCCGAATCAAAGCCACGGAGGTTTGACCGGGACACATCGCGTTCCTTTGAAGAAAACATGAGTCTGAGAATTATCGCGCGCGTGGCGGATTCAGGCGGTCCTATAAAACAATTCAATTCAGCTAGGAAGAAGATTCGGGCAGGTCGGGGTTGAATATACGGCCGATCGCGGGGCGAGATCAGGATGGATGATTAGAAGGACGCCCACGAGCCCCACGACGTACTCAGTTGTTTCAACTAGTTGGTTAAAATGGGCGTGAAAGTCGACGACAGTCAAGCTTCGGATCCATTTTGTGTAACTGACATCAAACCAGGAAACTAAAGAGTACTGCGTAGGCGGATTCAACACGCATCTGTACCGCGCACTTTCCTGTGTAAAAAGTGCATTCTGGCAGGCAGAGTACAGCCTTGAAACCCGGATCCAAAAAACACCTGGATGCGAAAAATATCAGTTTGTAGGCCCAGTTTTGACGGATTTGAACCAATTGTTTTTTATATTACTCGGATTTGGAATATCAACAGTCCTATATACTCAAAAAGCCCCATTCAATTTTTTTTGGTGAGCACGAAAAATCGAAATCATCCAAAAATCGGAAATTTGTGGCTGTGCCACAACTCGTGAGGGGGAGAATCTTTGTTATGGGTGTCTACGAGATTATCCAGACCTAAAATCGTAAATGGGTGGGCTTAAGTAGTCCCTCCATCACCTCGCTGTCAAAGGTTGGCATGAAGTGCAATCAGCATGTGTACTGTACTATTTCGACCAAATGTTCACGGATTTCGGATTTTTTGCTCGCCGAGATGGCCGATAATTTTTCTTTTGAATTAAGGCGATTTTTAAAGACCTCGGAAATTTGGGGTGTCACACGTCACCTGAACATTTGGTCGAAATACTACAGTATGCGACCCAATTTTTCGGATCAGGGTCCTCCACCAAAATGGGTCACAAAAACGGTGAGCTCATGCTTACACAACCATGGACCGTAAAATTCTGGAAATATTTGGGCATACACTAAGGGTTGATAGCAGTGCATTCACCGATTTTGAATCACAATTGTTTCTGTTGCCATTAACAAATGCGCCAGAACTTTATTTTTTTCGGATCCGGGTCTCAACTCTGTATCTCCAAATGCGGATGGAATTGAACTGCGTTTTGCTGCAGCCAGATAACCGATATCGCTCAAGTGCTGATTGCGGCTTGGCGCTTATCCTCGCAGTAATTGGGTGCGCTGGGAAAGGGACGAAGTGTGATGCGTGGTAGCGGTAGGTTCAGGGCGTGTGCTAGAATTTAAACTAAAGAAGTGCCTAGATTATAGATAATCAAATCTGAATCAGAAATTGATCAGACACGGACAGAACTCGACATAAGAAGGTTGGGCGGATGACGTGAGTAGGCGAGCAGCCCGCCGCGGCGAGTGCTTACGTCTGAATAAATTCCGGCTGAGAAGGTTCGAAATGAATAACTTACGAGGATTGCGTACAGTCCTGATCGGCGATTCGGACTTGCGTATCCCATTCCTATCACTGGCATATTGTACCTCGTTCCGCAGATGATCGATCGCGGAACCTTGAAGTACGCGAGCGAATTACTGGGGAAAGAAGAGCGGTATCGATTTTGTTTTTGGGTTCGCTTGATCCCAGCGGCGGGACATACATGTGCAGCCGAGTCGCCATCGATATTTTAGTTCTCATAGGTTGGGGGTTATTTGTTCAATAGCTCCGCAGTTCATTTGTAGCCCAACAACGATCGTGATGTGCGTCCTGGGGCCGGCGGGAACTTGTCAATTTCAGAGTCTCCATTTTCCAGGAATCAGGAATCAGAGAACTTGACAATGACTTCGGATAATCAGACGTGAAGCGGCTGCCGCGGCGCGTGTTTGCTTACGTCTGAATAAATTCCGGTTATGAAGGTTCGAATGAATAACTTACGAGGAGGCTTGCGTACGGTTTCCCAAGAATAGGCGCATCATTGGGTCATCACCGCACGTATTGATTGCAATTTGCTGTACGGCGTTTGGACGTCCCGCTCCCCTGCCCTGCGCCTCGCGGGTCTTTCCCAAAATGCATCCGCAGATCCAGGATACATGCGGTGCGAGTCTAATCTCAATGCGGATGTAGGGTTGTAGATAATATGCTGCGTGGTGCGTACCTCGTTCCTCGAATAATCGATCGCGTATATGCGCGAATGAGTATCGATATCGATTTTGTTTTTGGGTTCGCGTGATCCCAGCGGTACATGTGCATGTGCATCTATATTTTGTATAGGTTGAGCATTATTTACCGAACAGGTCTTTAGTTGTTCAACGACCATCGTGATGTGCGTCCCGGGGGCTGGCGGGACTTGCAGTTTTTTTAAGAGTCTTCATTTTACTTGAACTAGTGAATGCGCTCGAGCCAGGTACGTAGGCGCTGCCAGGGATCTAGCCAGCCTCGCCTCCTGACATCAGACTCTCTTTCGTCTTCGTCTTCTTTTTTCCCAGCGAACAAGGTTTAATTCATGTCCATCTCTAAATATAATTATCCGTCTTCTGAAGACTTTGGACGCTGTAGGTCCCCACCCCACTCGGGCACATCGGCTCTAAGCCCGACGCCGACGGGACGGGAGGTTACTCACTGACAAGGGGGACCAAATTCCAGAATTTTTGAATGTTGTCAAATTCTGAGAGTATTTTCGATTCTGATTCAGAAAATATCTACCTCAAGGTGGGAAGTGAAGTGGTTGTTGAGTTAGAGGGGGGGTACATTATTGCCGTATTTGGTTAATCAGCCGTTATCAGTTGAGCACAGCCTCTCCAAATGTAGTAGATGATCACGTGTGCCGGCAGTCGGCCCAGAAGGCGAGGATTTCCTTTTCATATAATTTATATACCAGACCAATATATATCATTTGGGGGACCATCCTGAGCATAATTAACACCTCCGATACCCAAAACACCCCGCCAGTAGGCCTCCAGAGCATTTGATCCTTTCCCAAAAAGGGAATTTCCTTTTTTGGAGGGGGGGAGGGTCGCCGATTTCTCTGAAAAAAAAGTTTCGAGGTATAGTATGGATTTCGCGGATCCGATCCCCTTGCTCACTGAGCTCCATATGCGTTGCCAGATATAAGTAAGGGTAGGGCGCTTGCTAGTGATATTGATTCATTTTGCGGGAACCAAGTATGTATAGATATAGACAGAGCGGACGAGGCACTGCTCGGAGATCGCCCGCGGTTGAGGCTGTAGCGCTGTTTGACGGACGGAAGGCAGGCGTATGGTAAGGCAATTGAAATCCGGGATTACGGGTATGGGTGTTCGGTGATCGGGACGGGGCGCGGGGTGGGTGGCGTTGGGCGGGTGCAGTTGGCGTTGTGATTGACGAGGGGTTTGGATGGTTGGTTGGAGGTGCTGATGTGGGGGTGGCGAAGGGCGGGGTGGGTGAGAAGGTTGACGTGGATGTCATTATGTAGCGAGATGGAAAGCCGGGTGGAAGGAGGACCGGGGTATGACAGAAGGCCTTTGCCACTTGGGATTTGGAAGACTTAGGCTAAGAGCAGACAAACTCCGGGAGCAAGTACTGCGGAGAAACGGGGGGACGGTACGTGTGAGGGACCGGGCATGATGCCTGTCTGCCAGCGGCTAATTGCTGCCAGCTGGATGCAGTAGAAGGAGTGCAAGCGTTTGACGTTGATGAGGTGGGCCCCGGATTGAGCAGATAGAAAGGAAGGAAGAGAAGTGCTCGGCTAATTAGCTAGGCAGGAGCTGGGACTGGCGCCAGCGTGGTTGCGGGAGAAGCGGTGGTTAACCCCGTGTCTACGTCTTGGGCCTGTATCTAGTCGAATGCGCAGCTGCCCAAGAGACTCGCCTTAGAGACAATCCCTGACGTCACGCGGATCCAAGTAGCTGCTTACGACTATGGCTCTGAGGTAGAGCGAGTAAGGTAAGAAGCTGTAAAGACGGATGGGAATGAGGCGCTCGACAATCAGGGTTGGGTTGGCGGGTCCTCTGGCGAAAGTCGCGCACGGGTGGATCGGTGCGGGATTGCGCGCGATACTTATCAGTGTGTTATGGTGTCGTCGTCGAGGGGAGGGGCAAGGGTGCAAGTGTTGGGGTCGTCGTCGACAACATATCCAATATTCGTTTGAAATTATCGGACCAGCGGATGTGGTTGCAGTTGAAACATGCGTGTGGACCTGATTGGTTTGACAATACCAATGGAGATATTCGCGCCGGTTGTGCCGCTGTTTGGCTAGCCGCACGGACCAACGCTGGGTTGCAAGGTGTGTACGCTGTCAACTTTCGTCAACAAAACCCTCACCCGCACCACCATGATGTGGTGACGGGCACCGCCCTTGATCAAGGTGGCATGTTTGTTTTTATTTCCAATTAAACGGTCCCCTTCCATGTTCCTGTCCCCACCACTTTCCACAGGCCCTATACTACCGACAAATGTTACAGTTGGCTGGAAAACTCCTTCAAAAACTCCATATCTTCATGGCCCACAGGTTAAATCATCAAAGTTCCGTTGCATTTGGGTTATTTCTACGGTCTTCCTGCTGGAAACCTGCATTATTGTGTGTTTGTAGCCTATAATTTTGCGTTGTCCATGCAAAGAGAATTGAAACTGTAATTGAAACACTGTCCATTTCATGTACTGGACAAAAATTGAAATTTTCTCTACGTAACGATATTTGTGAGATGATTTACTTCCACTTTCATCTTTTGAGTCTGGCCCCAAGGTGTACGGTTGAACAGTTATAAACTTTTAAAAGCTGGGACCGTGACTTATCGTGGGCCAAACATATACAAACCTGCCGTTCCGATCAATCCCAGTCACCATGATCCCCCGTATAAACCGTCTTTAGCGATGTACCTGGTACAATAACCACGCGCCGTACGTCGCTGGCGGGGCGCCTCGCTCGGCGTCTCCTCGCCGTCTACCACATCCAACGAAAATAATGGTATTTTTCCCTTCTTTCGTACTCGCTGCGGGGCCTGATCATCGCGCTGAGTAGTCTGTAGTTAACCGCGCCACCGTGTATCGGTGGCCTGCTTATTACAAATCATCGGAGTTTCAAATTTTGCCATGCATATTTAGCACTTCTAGGAGCCCCATTTTCAAACTTCCGGAGAGAAAGAGTATTCAAATGCGTGTCTGACCCCAAATAGCTCTTCAAATTATTATTTTTCAACTTCCATTCTCGTTGCAGTAACCTCTCTTCAACTCGTGCATTGGCTAACCGCACTTCCTTAGCATTAGGCCGCGTCTGCGCTTCCGCTTTTTTTGTGTTCAGCTTAAGGAATAAATGATGGCTTTCAAGGATGTTGCACGTTCCTTTTGTGTTGATCGTTTGAACGATACGGCGCTCTGTGAGGCTTAATATACTCGCTTGCCAGCGAGCTTCTGGCGTAGCATATTGGGATCACAGCCTCTTTGGCTCGAGGGCAATAAGTGAGACAAGGACGCGGCTCTTAGTTCGCGCGTAGGTTCGCCTGGATGTACGAACCTGTGTGCATGCGAACCAGCCGGCATTCTTGGATTCACAGTGTATGAAACAACTGAGTGCTGAGCTGTCGCCCGAGCTCGAATCCAGTTCGCAGGGTTTATCGCTCGTGAAAATGTATTGCCCAGCGCCACAGCCGGGCGGTTTGAACGCGATTTGGATTCCTGAATTTATTTCGGGAGGTGCTAATCCATTGGGGACGAGGATATTGCCGTCTGTTTCAGAATATCATACTCCAGCACTATTTCCGCTTCCCCAGCAGGTCCTTCACGGAAGGTTACAACGGTTTATCCGTCCATCAGCAAATCGCTGCACACCCACCAGGCACGCCCGAGCGCCCTGGCGCGAGAATTATCGTGTACTTCCAGACAGATTGAGGCAGCGATCACTCGTGGATTACTCCGTTCTGATGATCGGATAATTGACCATCGACCTGTTTGGGGATTACCAGTGGGGCTTCCACGAGGACCAGAATTGGCCTTGAAAATTGTGAACGGGTTCCCTTCAACTTTACTCCCTTGTTCAGATCTTTATAGGATTCTTCGGCATGCGACGGACAGAATAGCACTGCGATTTGACATCCAAAAGATAGGGCTTAAGTCATGGTGCCATTCCAAATACTTGCAGTCTTACCTATATCATCCGCGCAATTTCCAGATTCTGCCGGACCTCAACGCAGATTGACGTCCTTCGAATGCTCATCTCGCCCTCGCCTCAACATCAGGACAGTTCTGATACAACGATGTTGTATCGCGTGAGATACGAAACGAAAAATGGTGCGAAATCAGTCTCTTGGACGGTCGAGTGAGTCCGTTGTGGCAGAGCCGTATGGCCGGTGTGTGGAAACTCATCCACACGCTGGTTTCGGTTTTAGCCTGATTATTATCAGCTTTACTTACATCATTTGTTTGGGTAGTAAATACGCACCCACGGTGCCACCAAATCATTATTTCTACGTCTTACGCTCATCCGTGCGAGCCAGTGCAGTCTAGTGGCTGAATCTAGTGTCTTTCTGTGTTTACCTTCGATCTACGTAACCTTGACCGTGCGCACTCGGCGTGCGAAACTCATCGACCTCGCGGATTCACGCGGAATCTGACTTACGACAATTTCTACGACCTACTGCTACCCTCTCGATCCTCGTCTCGGTTACTCGACCTATCCCCTCGTCTCCTTCCTCCCTTCACATTTTTTCCATTCTAAAATTTACCGGCCACCAACCCTCATCAAGAACCCGCCTCCCAGGCATTTAGCCCTTCCACACCGTACATGAGTGAACTTCCTAATACCTATAGAATTCGCGTAAGGCAGAGCAGTGCACCTTTTTTCCCGGTGGATACGACGGACACGAGCGTGTTGGCATAACTTGGCTGGACAGGGTCGTTCTTCGACAGCGCAAACGAGAATTCGCTAACAAGCTCGCAGATGATTACTTGCATCTCCAGCATTCTGCACGACGAATCGGTTCATATATATATACAATGCGCATAGAAAAATCACGCAAAACGCCACCTGTGCCATGCCGAGTCTCACTATTGATTGTGGGTGGAGTTACTTTGCATGAGACTCACCCCAGACACGTACGTGAGCGAAATAGACCGACAGATTGGCATATGGACCGATGGCTTCCCCATTAGAGGTCGTCCCGTCAGTCCATCGGGACGGCCTGAATTCATGCGCATCTGCGCCCCAGCGCGACTCCAGTCTATGCATACACATAAATTGAACCAGATTTGTCGACGAGCGGAGCGACTAACCTCTGATAGCACCCAACATCTAAGGTAACAAGCTGGCCTTTCTGCACGGGAATTTGTGCGATGTATTCTCCAGTCGACGTCGCTATAGGGTTTATCACAGGGATCACTGTGTCTTGAACGGCGATCCGCTCCAACAGTGGACCCGCAGGGTAAACCCTGAGCGCTTCCTTTGCGAGGAGTGAATGAATTCCTCTCTGAGTTATGGTATGTTCTGGTCTCGATAAAGGCATTCATTCCGGATCCTTGCCGAGTTCGAGCAACGCAAACGCGAGCGTGTTCGCCTGAGGGAACCGCCAACGTGTCGCAATGAACTTGGGAACGAATGTCGTCCCGTTGTCTCCTGTCCCGCAATTAAAATGACCGCAGTCTGGGCCACAACATCCTCGCCGCTGAATTTTACCCTAGTCTGATCCGACGAATCTAGGTTCACTGAAGTGAAATCGACCAGCGCAAAAGCCACAAATGCCTGTCGTTACTGACGAAGCAGGCTGCAGACGTCATTATTGAATTCCAGCCCCTGGCGTACTGTATCCAGCTTTTCCCGGACGATCTAACGACCAAGTCGTTTCGCGAGATATTTCTCCTTGTGGAGTGTTTTGAAAGATTGCGTTGGAAGATATATTGCGCCATCGAAAACCCAGGTGGGTAAACGAGCGCCGATCGCGTCGGCAAGGATCTGAGCTGCTGATTGGCTCGCCGCAAGAGCCCTCAAATCATCCAGCATCATTGAATATTTTGGAGATCGAGGGAGGTTTTCTTACATTCTCTTGCTGTTGGTTTCCACAAAGTCGTGTCATAAAGCCTGTGTAGAGTAACCCAGAACAGCCGCAAAAAAACCTCAGGGACAATATTGACAGGACATCCCTCTTGCGGCATACCTTCGCTAATTGCGTTAAGGGTCGCATCGCCGAGAAGCGGGCACATATCCGCCACCTGTCCAGAGTATTCCTCCAACTGTCATGTGATATGGATCACGGTGGATAAAATTGGTGGGATTGTTGTCTGGGCAGATGACCTCACCGGTTGCGCGACTTTTTTAAACAAAGGTTGATAACTGCGGACGGCAGCAGCAGTGAATCCAATATTCAAGGCACCGCGGAGCCGGCGGTGGTTCTCCCCTACACGATAAAACTGTTAACATTACACATTCCGCGAGAAAATTGTACGATGGCCGAAGTTCTAGTGCTGGCCAAATACGAATACGATACGGCAAATGGCATATCGTATTCAGTGATCCGGGTGCGTATCGTATATCGTATTCATATTTTTGCAACTGAATATGAATATATTTTGGATATATTCAAATATATTCTGGCCACACCTTGCACAGAAAAAATGTGTTGAATTGTGCTGAAACAGTGGGTGGGTGTGTGTACAATGTATGATTGAACCTCAAGATTGCATTCAGGATCCTCCAGAGGCAGAATCGCACAGGTTGGCGAGTTTCAACTTACGCATCACGCCGGCTTTGATGGCCGAATGGTTCAAAGTTCGGGAGCTTGCGATTCCGAACCGGAGTGATGGGCTGGAAGGCAATCAGAGCGGATTTTAGGTGTGCCGGTGATGGATTTGATGATCCAACTGGCGCCGTCAAGGTCCCCAGGCGGCCAAACCCATGCTTGATTGTATTCAAATATATTTGAATATGGTTGGGCGCATATCGTATTGTATTCATATCATATTGTATTCATATTCTGCCGTATTCATATTCAGCCAGAGGTCCTGGCGCCGTATCGTATTCATATGTATTTGAATATATTCAAAAAATATTTTTCCGTATCGTATTTTTGGCCAGCACTAGGCCGAACCTTCCAGGCCTATCACGCTTTGCCTCCCGTACAGTAAATTGATCAGGGTGTCCACTACTGGAGCGTGGCGGAAATTAGTACTGTTTAAGATGTACTGTAACGCCAATGGGTCTGAGACAGACGGTACTCCTGTAAAAAGGATCAGGAGATACGAGGGTGAAGTATTAAAATTGGCCCCGACACACCCTTTGAGACGATAGACAGACCCGTAGACCTTCAGCCGGGCAAATTCATAGTCTCCGTACCGCGATCGGAGTATCAATTGCAGCATATGACCTGCGGATATTGAATTAGCACGGCACACGTGGAATGGAACGAAATCTAAACTGAAAATCCACGACGGAGATGGCGGCCCGGGGATATCTCGCACGGTATTGTCCCGGTGGCGGGTGATTAGATACGCTGCTAGCATCGCAACAAGACCTGCGGCTGCGGCTGCAAACCTCATGCTCTTTGTGATATAGCGTAGTCCTGAACGGACACGAAGTGGCTGGTGGGATTGAGGATACTGTACAATCTGATTGGTGACTGAGCCTGTGGGCCTTTACGTGGCTCAGACTCTCCCAGAATATAGATTCATCAGATTCTAGACCCGCGAGAGTTGCTTCCATGTCGAGCTATGTATGCTCCTCCAATCCAGGCGGACGAATCAGAGCAGGGTGAGGTTGGTAGAGGGGACCACGCGCCTATGCGACGGTACCAGATGAATGCCACTGAATGTTATTTCGGGTTGTTGAATTGTGAGAACGAGTGATGGGGGGTGCGAGTGAAGGTTGGAAGATCATGGATGAGTACTAGCAGGGTATTTTCGAAGAAGGTGGATTTGGCATCAGTGGAGCTGGCATCCCTTAAACAGTGGCAAAGTCCAGGGGTGGCCGTCAGCTTTCAAACGACCTCGGTGGCTGAGAGTTGATCTGAGTGAAATGAAGATTTTTGAAGATCTACATCCATGATAAGTTTAAACAGATTCCGACTCAACCGTGGTACTGGCGACAGGATAATGGCTCGTCCACTTGAAATGTGTTGATTCCGCGGGTTATTTGTTGCGGGGAAAGTCGACGTAGGGGAATTTGTATTGACCTAACATCCTGTGTATATAGCGTATTAATACGCTAGATTTTCCCTATCCATCTAATCCCGGAATGTAGCACCACATTCTGAGATTAGACGGATAGGTGGTCTGCATCAGTGCTCCAATTTTCGACTTTTTTTAGGAAGGGCCCCCCCGCCCTACTCCCAAAAGTGATAGGCGGTTTCTTGTTTCGTGTCCACGCCGTGGCTGTGAAGAATCGAACTCTGCTTCCTGGTGAAGAGGCCCTCTGAGGTCTATAGCAAGTTCAAGCTTGGTTCAGTTTCAATTCTTTGTTTCGGAACGTTTCATGCGTCAACGTGAGACTGGACTTTGTTGTTGTCACGGGTGACCTACAGCTCGAGCACAATGATTTAGATTTCAAAGATGGGAGAATACTTTCTGCTTTAGGAACTTCATTTCGAGCTGTTAGAACAATGCATTACTGTATCATGATATGAAAATAATAATACTTATCGACACTATTCAGACTTTGAAGTGTAAGACCGTTTCAGGCGTTGAGGATAAAGAGAATACATAGGCATAAAGCCACAAAATTCATTACCAAATAAACCAGTCACTGGTATTATTGTACGAGTCTTCCAAAAACCTCATCCGATCGATTAAAACAATGTTTATATAAGTACTCGTAAACCCAGAACATCGCTTTCATCCACCACTCCTCACAATCCCTTCCGCCCTCCTAGTGGTAGTCCCATATCACTCCCTTAGCAAGCAGGTTATTTGCAAGCCGGAATAACCTCCTTTTACTCGGTGTCAACGCTAGCTTCACCTCCGCGGCCCTGCGCCTTGTCAGTCCCGCGATCGGATGCCCATTCCCTTTGTTCCACTTCGGCAGCTCTTCCTTGACGACGGTGTTGGGGTTCTCCCCCTGGTTGAGACGCTTGAGGAGAGTCGAGGTGGCCACCTGGCCGCACCCTTCGTTGAAGGCCCAGCTGACGAGGGCGCCGTACTGATTATCATTCAGCTTGACCCGCGGGGCGGTCTTGAGGGTGATACAGTTTTGGGCTGTCTAGATGACTCATATGGTTAATTTGGGTGTGATAAGTGTGGAAATTACAAGAGGGCGCACCTTGAGGTCATCCCGCAGAAGAGCCTCGGCGTTGGCGTTGCTCAGGGGGAAGTGGTAGGGGACATCAGTACAGCCTTTCTTGTGGCAGAGGTGGCCGTAGCCGACGGTGGGGTTGCCAGTGGGATCAATATCTGGTGGTAGGTGATTTTTTAGCACAAGGATTCACTGACCAGATATCTAAGTAATGATGATGAAGCCTTACAAGGACTGGCCCGGAACCCTTCGAAGGTCTTGATGAGATTGAGGGCTGCCTGGTTGATAGCGGGACCCGTGCAAGCGGAGACCAGCCTCGACGAGGCGAGGGCAAGAGCCAGGGCGGCGAGGGTGTTCTTGGTGAAGAGCTGCATGGTGATGGAGTGCTGGTTGTTGGGTGATTATGGAGTTGTATGCGTTCAAGTTATAAGAGGGTTGTTGGATACCAGACGACGGTTAGAACCGGCTCCTTTATAGTTCTCCGAGAGTCCCGCTTGTTGCGAACTCGCCACATGGTCAATAGTCAATGACAGGTAGATCCATACCATGTCTCTGCGCTACGTGTTTCATCTATGTACTTGTGTCCGCATCGGTAGCCATAGGATAAGTGATTGGATGCATTCTAACTGCCCTCTACATGCGGTCATTTATCAAAGCTAATTCGGATTGTCCGTTCTTGGAGTTTTTTTTATTACCGCAGCATGTACAAGAATGTGGCTTTCATATATTATATGCGACTGGTTACCTGGCCACACTAGTTAGCTGGCCACCTGTATCATATAAGCCCGTGTGATAGAGATCCTCGAGATTTGGTGCCCGCGGGATGAAACATGACCTATGAGCAAACTGTATGGCGAATTCGGTAGTGATCCGTGCCGGCTGTCAAAAGCTTTGGATCAGGATGACGGCGTGTGAACCTGATTTCTTATCTCCGACAGCCCTTCGCACAACCTTCGTGCCCGTTCTCCACCAATTCCTCACCAATTCACGAGTTTTGGGGACTCTTCCTCATCCCTTCATTCTGATCAATGATCTATTTTGCATCCTACCCCAAAAGAACTCTACCCCGCACTCTGGACCCTTGAAGAGCATCACGACCCGATCTCAAGTGGCGCAATCCGGCCACCTCCATAGTGAATCACCTGTATTTGCTATTGACTGGGACCTGGTAGCTCTATTTGAAACTATTAATATACGTTTTCCAAGCTTCAGTAGGATTTTAACCCGGCTGCTTCGTGGTCACGGCGGAGGATTACCCAAAGCCATGTAATTCCATTTGCCCGAAAGGATGGATTTTTTTCAAAGAGTTTTTGGCATGTGGGGTACATCTTTTGTAATGAGCTATGTCTAATGCATGATATCTATCCATCCAGGCCCTAATTTGGGCTACCAATATTCTCTGTTCCTTTATTGCACTCACCTTTTTGTCTACACAGCAATTCCACCCATCATTGTTGGCTTGAAAGGAAATACTTATGGTCTTTGCATGCCTCAGATCTACATTTTTATTATGTATTATAGATCAGTTGTATCCATTGGATGATTTGAGATGTGCCGGGGTGACCTGCGTGAGTGCACACGAGCGATATAGCGGGGTGGCCAGCTATCCCGTTTATTCCACTTTTGGTATACGGCCGGAAAATAAATTCCGTGCGGCATAGAACGGTCCTGTAAATTAGCGAAAAATATTGGATATACTCTTACGGTGCATACCTTTATCTCAGACTCCATTTACCCGCATCGAAAGCCCTTGGTGTGTGTACTAGAGGTCAAAAGTGCTAAGGTGGCCAGCTAGCCAGTCTCATATAATATGAGAGGACAAATAAGATCTCAGAAAGATGGCTACTCGGAGATCTACGATGTCAATTCGTTTAAACCAACCACTCCGAGTTTATCGCCATCATGCTCATGTTCGGCAAAGAAGAATCACAACCGACCTGAATTCAATGAAATGGCGATTTTGGCGAGATGGAACTTATGGTTCGATGTTCCCTAATTTGTAGGAAAGAAGTGCAACGAATCAGTAATCGTCCTGGTACTCATCAGGGAAAACCAGGATTGCCAATTGACGGTATTTGTCCCAATTGGTGACGATTTAGGAATTGTTGACGATTATCAAAAATCATGTGATTTCTCGAGTCCCCTCGAATTGACGTAAATATCACACTATATCACTAATTTACGGTGATTGTCAGATATGGTTTCGCTTTTTCTGCAGGCGATAGTCATTGTTCTCACTGAGACATGTAAGTAAAAGACAAAGACACTTATATTGCACGCGCTAAGTAGCACTTGAGAGGACTGTTCTGACACACAACTATATAAAGAAAACTTGACTGAGTCGACGACTGCCACGGAAAGGGGTATGTACAAATTGAGCGTCAGGCAAGTCGTAGTGAAGGAAGGAATTAGCACTCGAGTGAGCTCAAGACTAAAGACCAAAATCCAGAACACGTCCAACACATACCCGGTATAAGTATGCCCACAGGGACTCATGCGATCGCTTTTCACATCATTTTCTTCGCCATTAATCAACTTGCGGTATCTGAAATTGTACATGTCTTGAGGCTCATTCACTGTGGTTTGCATACACATGCATATGGGGCAAGAGGCATGGCGGTGGCGGTTGAGGTTAAGGAGTGTGCAGTGTGCTGGTGTGCTACTAATAGCTTGCGCGCATCTGCAATGATGCATTATTACATACTGCCACGTGAGTGCAGGGCTCCAAGATGAGTATAATGATCGAGGAAGTTTGAGACCCTGCTGTCGCGCAGCCTGATCACACTTCTCATCAAATTCTGCCGGTCCATCACCCTGTACGGATCCCCGTGGCGCTCCATTCTACCCGACTCTGATAGTCTGAGCATCAAGGTTCAAGTTAACACTGATATTCATCTCAACACTCCGTCCCTCCGAGTCCTGCTTCTCTGCTTTACTTTGTTGTCATCGTTACTTCCAACAGTCCACAATCTCATCCTGTATCAATTTGGCACCGCAATTCACAGATTAGATATTCTCAATCTATCAAATCACTGCATTCTGGGGGTTGTCTGCACAAGCAATGTAAGACTTGCATCCACACATGTCCATGGATTTGGGTGTCCACACACGTATGCAGAACTCGGCGGACATTGGTCAACCTGTGCAGATGGTTCCCCCCGGCTCCCACAAAACTCTGGCAGGGACCAAACATAAATGAAAACAGGCTCAGAGGCTGGCGTTCATCGCGGGGAACTGCCACAAATTGATGACAGTTAATCTCCGTGGCGTTACATCAAACCACATCAGCAATCCATGATTTTTGCTGTAGCGCCGGTGGCAAGCTCGTAGTCACTGTAGCAACGGCCGGATCTTTGAGGGACCGTATTGGACAAAACTAGGTACCTTCCGGGTTTTCACCCAGAAAACCTCGAGATAGTTAGAGATCAATATCGAAGACCAACAAAATGTCGAGATCTCGATGGTTCTTGAGATTTCTCTAGAGATCTTTAGAGATCTCGGAAAAAAACCGTAAGTATGTTTTGTCCAGGAGAACATTTTACGTGTAAGATTTCTAGTGACCAATCGAGATCTCGACTTACTTGTTTGAAACCCCGACTTTGTTAACATGATGACACCCGAGATCTCGACTCCATTGGAATGGATGGTGTCGAGATCTCATTCCAGTGGAGTCGAGATCTTGACAGCGCAACATGAGAAACTGTCAAGATCTCGACACCACTTCTTGGTGAATATTTGAGATCTGCAATAACGAACACGCGCATGTATCAGCCTGTGATTACCACCTGTCCTTGGCACCAGGATCATCTGCTAAATATAACCCTTCCGCAGTAGAATCAGCCTCCACAACCCCGTATTTCAATGGCAACCAAGGTAGGTAGGTATATTCCAGCGCGGTCCCGTTAAGAAACAGCCGGGCTCCATACTACATATTTGGTGTCTAATGTATGCTATGGGTACTCGCAATCTTCAGCCACTTGATCACTATCCGTCTAATCCCTGAATGTGGTGCCATATTCTGGGATTAGAGGGATAGGAAAGAAACGCTCCGTATTACCTCGCCTGGCAGCCTCATAGTATACACAATAATTTCGTCCTTGTGCTGCACGAAAAAGGGTAGAAGGGTTAATTTAAAAATTGCGGAAGAAATAAATAAATGTGTACCTTATGTGACTGCAACACCCTTTGATTTTGTGAAGATCAGCCCACCTAGGGTTTTTGTCTTGGTGTCTGGATCTGCTGTGAAGTCGTCTGGCTGCTTCAGTATCGGGCTCATGTCTCAAAAAATGAAAATAAAGTCACTTGGGAAGTGCAGTGGATGGCTACGTATACCAAAGTTGTGGCGGCATAAACGGAGTACTAGCATAGCTATTCGGTTTGTCTGCCGAAATCCTCAGTTGTCTCTAGAGAATTTTGATCGGCCTGGGCTTCATCATTTTTCTCTAGAGACGTCTCCAGAGACATCTCTCCCAGCGGGTTCAAACTTCTGATTTCACCCGATTTTCTCAAATCTTTTTGATGTCCCATGGCCTATGGGTGTCTGTGGACCCCCTAGGGTATTCAATTCATAGGTAAAGTGCCAAAAATTTGCAAAAATGCGGGTCGTTTGAAATGCGGTGCAAGGACCGTGGAATTACTGTAAATGAAATTGAGATCGACTTAAGTGCACGACTCGGCCGACGAAACCGACCGTCGGCCCTTAGTCTTTTTTTGGTTGCCCCGACCCATATTCGGTCTTTTTTTTTAAACTGCAGGAGAACGCCTCAAAGCCGGAATTGATTCATTGAGGACTGTAGATAGCTCAAAAGGTAATCCAAAGTATAAAAAGAAGAAATAGCTAACTACGAGGCAGACAAAGGGGATCGGTAAGGCCAGTATTCGATACGGCAGGACATGGAGGCGGTCCTATATAAGGCAGATGGAGGGCGGGTGCGACATAATCGGTTGGTCACGGGGTTCGCTGTGCTGCGAGTCATTATGGACCAATATGCTCCTGAAATCCTTGGTCAACCAAGAAGGAGTGAAATATTGCGCTCACCGCACCTTCCAAAAAACAAAGTGTCATGATAAAGCACCTTAATGGTAATACTTCTCCGCATTCAAATACACCACGCTTTTGAGGCCGGGTACAGCCGGTAGCAACACCGCCTCCAACATGTCCAGACGGGGGACGTGCTCCCACGGGATGTTAAGGTCGAGCCCCCAGTTGAAGGTCACCGTCCGCAGCGTCGTTGAAGCGGCAAGCGTCTGGGAGAGGCGGTCGCAGAGGGCGCGCGCGCGCCCGGAGGTACGGGGTACAAAAACACAAATCTTCAATCGTAATCTGCATCTGAGTAGATGAGGGATTGCGTACCGGCGCCTCGTGATATCGGCCAGACTCTACGACTACGATTAACGTGTCGAGCGCCGGGAAGAACGTGAGCGCGTTCGCGAGGTCGGTGCCCTCCGCTATGTCGGGATACTGCGCCTGCAGGAGCAGGGTTGTGACTGACTCGAAACGCGAACGGTTGCTTTTCCTCAGCGCGAGCAGGAGGACGGGGACCCAATCGCGCGTGATCTCCAGCGCGTGCGGAGCGGTTCCGCGGAGGATGAGGGGAAGGAGATCGGCGGGCCCGCGGTACTGGGTGAGATGGAGCGCAATTGGGGTCGCTGGGGAAGGCAGATTGCCCAAGGCGGAGCGCCGATGGACGTCGACGCCCAGCTCACGGACGGCCGGGAGGGCCGATAGGCAAGTGTGGAGCTCGGCGAAACTGGTTTTCCAGACCGTGATGTTAACGACGTGGAGGGTATGGAATGAGGCCAGTGCGACTTTATCCTCGAGGAAGTGCTGGACGGGGAACATTGAGTGGTCGGACTGCAGGTCGATGTGCCGGAGAGTCGCTGAATCGAGAAAATGCATCTGAGAGCTTTCGCCGGGCTCAGGGAAGGTCATTTCCGTGTACGAGAAGTGCTCGATGCGGAGCTTAGTGGAAGGAGATTTCGAAGAGGGCACGAGGTGTGCAGTGTGGATGTGCAGAAACTTCAGGGATGGGAGAGCATGCACGCGAAGCGCTGGGAGCTCAAGCACCAGCCCGCGGTAGGTGTGGCAGATGAGTTCCTGCAGATTCGTGAAGCGCGAGACAGCTTCGAAGCAGGCCAACATGAGAGTCGAGGATGAGCGGTGGACATTTGTGAACCACGACATGACGTGGACAACGGCCAACACGGGAAGCGACCGTGAGTCCATGACAATTGACTCTTGGAGCGCAGTGAGATTCACGGTGCATTTGCGGACAAAAGGCGCGAATTTTTTGGAGGACCAGAATGCCAGTCTATCGAACTCGCGCTCTAGCAGGGCACCTTCTTCTCCGTTTGATATCATAGTTGGTTCTCCGCGTATCTGAGGCGGGTAAAATTCAAACTGAGAGAAGAGGAGTGGGCAGGAGAGTTGGGAAAACAGCGAGGAGACCGCGTGCACTGCAGGGAGTGACCGCCGGGGAAGAATCTTGAATACTTCGAGCCACAGCTCAGGCGGCAACTCGCACGACATGATGGAGAAGGCCAAGGGACGTTCGGATCGATCCGATGCTCGTCGGCAATCAAAGTTCGGCGGTGATGTTGAAAGTTTGAAAGTTTGTCACCATCGCCCAGTCAGCCAGTCGCCGGTCACACACCACTCTATCAACCTGAGCCAAGACAATGTGCGCTATTATTCAGGTCCTGACCCAACCGGAGTGATATCAAGCCCGCGCCAGGAGAGCCTCATTGCTATATTTGCTGTGAAGTCAGATGTTATCCAATCACCCCCAAATTTTGGGTGTGTTCTACCTCCTCCGATACACATTTTTCATAGGGCGCCACCCAGCGGATTCCTTGCACAAACCTCAGGAAAAATTAAATGCTGGCGGGCAGTTTCAAACAGGTGGCTGGTGAAACAGACGTAACACCTCCCGGCTTGATCCTCGCAAAAAATGCCTTGACCGACGGTTTGCCTAAATCTAGGTTGGTAGACCCCATCCTAGCATCGATTCTGATGTTTCCCCAAAGTCACAGATCAAGTGCACCATTATTGAATGCTCCACAGATGTCAAACGACCGGCAGTCTGAAAATCATTTCACCAGATCCCAACCCAAATTTCGATTGCCGCTAGTAACATTCCTGCCGCCTTGTTGTAGTTGGCCTTGTATCTTGCTCAAATCTGGGCTGATTTCCACAAACTTTGGACTACTAGAAAATACAAACTTTTGAAATTCCAAATCTGAAGCGAATTGAGCGATTGGGCAAGGTATGGCCAAGTATGATATGTGTATATGTAATGTATCTAGGCGATTCTCGCGCTTGAACTCCATATTTTTATTTTTGTCTGAGAAAAGAAGGACCATCCGCTCTTCCGTGTACAACAACACTGCCTGATAACAATTTAACCCAGGCGGAACTACGCACTTGATGTCCAAGCACGGGAGGCCCGGATAGCTGTGTTTAAAATCGAGCGACAGCCCCGGTACGTCAAGACACTTGCTTGTTCACATCAACATAGTCCCCGTCCGCGACTCGGAAAGCTAATAATTCCAAGTAGTATCACGTAAACCACCCTGTAGTGTCACTTAAAACTACCCTGCTTGGCTCCTGTTTGCGTTTCTACTGGTTCTTTAGCAATTTACTTCAAGTGTACACTGGGAAAAGGCCTTTCGCATGAGGTCGGGTGCCGGGAAATTGTCACAATCCCGGGGGGCATCGTCCGTTGCTCGCAGGCTACACGGAAGAAATATGTGTAAGTTTCCGCGGTTGTTTCGGGACTTGAAACCCCAAGTCAACTCGCCGGACGACAAAAAACTAAATGAATGACCTGCGAAGGACATCCGATGTAGCTGGTGGGACAGGGCATGCCCATTGGGCAAAGGAGCGCAGAGCCTGAAAGTTGACACCGAACCGCGGGTGTGTCATGCATAATTCTGAGTCTGTCTAGCAGCCAAGCTCAGCTAGAATTATGCTAGGCACACCCTAGACACACATTGACACCTTAACAGACCCTAGACAGACCCCCAAACTGAGTCTAAGAGGGGTCGGAACGCAGTGAATGCAATGCCGCAAAAGGTGCGGAGTGAATGGTTCTGGACCAAATCTTCGAGCGCCGGGTCTAGCTGTTTCCTGGGGCGTGATCACATAAAAGGTAAACAATTTTTGGTAGGTCAGTACAACAGAACGGAAACATAATTGAATTTTGGCGATCAATATGTACAAGCCTTCTGCAGATCAACCTTTGAGCGCTGTCTGCAAGAGTTCTACGGCGAGATGCGCACTGGCCCACGAGCTCTCATATCCCCCTCCACCATGCCTAACATTTCATCAGTACAGTAAAACAAGGACATGCAGACGAAGAGGACGCACCCATAATTATGCACCACCGGAATCTTCTTCTCGCCGTCTAATATTCAGAAAGTGTGAGTTCAACAATTCATTCACGATGGCTTGAGCACACCAAGCCAAGACGTTTCCACCCGCACACCGCCCCTTCTTGTTGGCCGAAGGCCCACACACTCTTCGATCACGTCGAGGTCGTCGGTCCCTCCATCCGCGCGCTTGGATGGCGGGAGAAGTTCACGGCACACCGCGATCCCGTGTTCCTTCATGAGTTTTACCATCTCCGGGCGCGGGGAAGGGTACCTGATTCACATCAAGTTCGCTGCGCAACTATACTGATGCTAGTGCAAGGCACATACCAGTCATCCGCCTGGAACGTTCCGCCGAGCACAACCACTCCGCTTCCGCGCGGAATAATGTAAGTCGTGTCGCCGTTCTTCCAGGCATATTGGAGCCCGCTGGTGATCCACGGCGCGCGCAGGAGGACGGTCTCCCCACGGGTAGGGAACATAGCTGTGTCTAAAAACGTGTGACATCGTGCAATTACACCAAGAAGGAACCAAAAAAAACAAGTACCATTCACGTCACCCAAAGAGAGCGCCCCAAGGCCTGTGCAGTTGACGAGTGCGCTTGCATTAAAGGTCAGGGAGCCAGAGGTCAGTTCAGTTATGTTTCCATCGCGTGCGACGTGCTCGAGTCCAAGCCTGACTCCCGTTGTCGGGGAAAGTAGATCGCTGAGCGAGGAGAGTTTGGAGCGGAAAGCGCGGCCGCCTAGGAAGAAAAAGCGGTGCCAAAGGTAGGCGAGATACTGTGGTACATCTATGAAGAACTGTGGCGAGGGATCGAGTGTTCTATCGTCATGCATGAGCGAGTGCTTACGATGGTGAACGCAACCCCGGAGGCGACGCCGTGCGGAAGCTCGTTGGGATCCAGCACACGAAAGTCGGGAAATAGTTCCTTCATCTCGGCGTCGTGTTTGCGGTCTTCCGGATTTGCCTGTAGCCACGAATATATATATATAACTACGAGTAGAGTGGAAGGGAAAAGAAACAAGATGCGTACCACTTCTGTGTATCCAAAGATAGGATGTGTCGCGATCGGCACATTCGGATCCTCCTTAACCATCTGCGCGAATATGTGCATCGTTTCTTTTTCCAGACCTGGTTGAGTGTGACTAATGCAAGAGATCAAACGAAGTCGGGAACGACGCACGAGAAGAGAGTGAATTGCCTAGCCCAGGTCTACAAATGGCGCCTGCCCAGAACGACGTGTACTTGACGGTCTTTGGATCGGTGGGAAAGACTTCTGCGAAGAGCGTTACGTCGTATCCCGCCTCCAGCACTCGGATGGCCGTGGAAAGACCTACGACGCCTGCAAAGGCGACAGACCGTCTGATCAGAATTGGGGGGTCAGAAGAGCATGTTAAATGGACGGTCACCGGCACCGACTACGAATACAGCTTGCTGCTTCATGGTTAGCCTGCGGTCGATGTTGACTCTTATATAGCCTTGCGGCCCGTAAGGTAGCGGGAAGACGTCATTTCGGCTGCGCCGTATCACGGAGGAACTGGATTGACTGCGCCCGCGGTATCAGCTGGGGCAGTAGTTCACGCAATTTTATCGGGATATTGCAAGCTCTCGATTCATAAGCAACTGCGCCTCGCAGTACGGTCAAGGGGGAATCAACGGCCGAAAATCCGACACCGGGTAAGGGGGGGGGGTCCTCGGGAGGGTCTTAAAAAACTTTTTGACCTACATTTCAAATAAGTTTCAAACAGGCTTGAAACACCCTAAAAACATGATTCCACACCCAGCGAGGACATTTTGGTGCTCTGAGAGCTAATTTCCGTGATATTGATTGTAATTACCCGATTTGGACGAAAATCACGAGCGCGTGCTGCGCTTTTGCATCTAAAATGTGGTTCAAGCTTTAGATGTTGTAAAGCTGGCACAGAAACTGATTGGAAGTAACACAGGGCTATTATATGGCATAGAGCAATTTTACAAGGTAATAATTGGGATAGGGGTGCTATTTGGATGCTATAGCAGCGCTACTTCCAGCATCAAAGGCTCTCTTTTCACCTTACCAAAGGATTGAAAAAGTGCACAGGGTGGAAGGGGACCTCTACTGATGTATAAATGCATCATAAAATGATTGAACCACTCATTCTAGAGTTTTACTCAAATTTGAGCGAAACAGCAAGAAATCATGCCGATGGTAACAAGGACAAACAATTGATAGCCCCGTGAGCCGTGGGAAGCTCCTTCCCGATATAGAAGGAGGGTGGGAGGGGGGGGTCTGAGACTAGGCTTAAAAAACTTTCCGACTGTATATCCGATTTTCGAAAGTTGATTCCCCCTTGAGTACGGTGGGCAGATCTGTCCGCGAAAAACAAAAGTTGAATGGATGAAAGCCACGTTCGGAGGTGTTGGATGATCGAGCGTAGCACCTCGTAGGCGGGAGTGTTACTATGAAAGCAATGACTACTTGGGGTGGATGCTGTGGTCAGAAAGGCAGTACTAAGTAGTAGCGAGGAGGAAGAAGGAGAGACGGGCCGACGTCCGACGATCAAGGCTGGCAAACACGTACACATCATCTTTGATTTCTTCTTGACTTCTTCGCCGACTTGCGCGTTTGGCTGGGCAAGGAGAAAGTACCGCTTTTCTTCCAAATGCGGTAATCGGCGGTAATTTGTTCGATTCCGTTATCCCGATCTTTGCTTAGACTTGGGTTGCGGCACACCATTACCAGCTGGGCTCGGATTTTTATCCAGAGGAAGATTTCCCAGCTAAATTCAAGTATGTAGTATTTTATCACCTCTCCAAGTGAGCCGGTATCGTTGAGTACCGGGTCCGGCGCTGGGTGTGCGGACAGATTGATGTGCATGAAGGTATAAGTACGTTTTCACAGCCAGAATTTGAGTACCGGGATCATGACAGTCCTTGCCCTAGGCAAATTTACTGGCTGTAATTCTAAAATGCAGTGTATGAGCTTCTGGGAAGTCACCACAGAGAGTCTAGCGATAAGTTCAAATCTTCGACCTGTTAGTTTCAGAATTGTTGTCCTCAGTCAGGAAATGACGGAAGAAATAACAGTACCAGGACGAGACATGGCGGCATCACAGCGTCAGTGAGCGGACATGAGTGGTACCGCAGCGGTACTTGAGCGGAACTCAAGCGGAACCCAAGCGGTAACCGAGCGGTAGTCCCAGCGGTAGTAGCACAGCCACCCAAATTCTGAGCGGTAGTGGCACCGCCACAATACCGCTTAAACGGACAACTTGGACCATAAATGAACGAAAGTAAATGTGAAAATGAGCCAATACTGGTCAAGTTCAGGGAAAGGGTGGCCCAGGTAATTGAATAAATATTCGGTTGTCAATTTTGGTTTTTTGTGTTAACTCATGGCAGAAACAAAGGTTGCCACAGTCGAGCATGCAGTGAATCTGAACAAACAATATTGAATACTATCCCAAATCCCATTGTGCTCAGTGGGTTTGGGTAAACTCTGCCAGTCCATCTCAGATGATTTCCTTACAGACCTTGTTATGTTGTACTAGTAGTCAGATCCGGCGTCGAAGGATTTGTTTAATACCTGGAAAGTTGGAATCGAAGGGTTTGAGGCCCACGCCAATGGCACGAGAAGCTCTACTGCCTGAATATCAGGTGGATCACCAGGAAATTGGGTGTTTGGCTGCAAGTCCTGGAATTTTGTTAATCTTTGATTCGAGCTTGCCGAGGTTGTTCAACCTCATAGTTAACCGCACCAACAAATATTGTCGTGGTTGAGCCAGCAGAATGAAGCATAGTTGTATGGAATGAAAGGATCGGCAATGGACCACTTGCCTTCGAAGCTCGGATATACACATTCGTTTTAAATAAGATTCCACGAAGAGGCCAAAACCTACTAGTAATGAATCGCATCGTTGCAGAGGCTCCGCCAAAGATAAACGGTGGCATAAGACAGCAGCCACACATTAAGAAAGAAGAGCCACACAAGAGTCTCAAGAAATACTCAAACCTGTCTGGGGGCCCAACAGTGCGCTTGCCAACTTCGTCGTAATTTTGTCTGGGGAAAATATTTGATTTTAATCCTCCTGCGCGAGTAAAACAAGTTAGCAGCACCACGATAAAATCAACTCGCAGCTGCCAGGGTCAGCCCTTTGGCGGCACTAGATAGTAGCAGCACATCGGCAGGCCCGGCTTAGCGGGAGTGAGCGGCAGTCGGGGAGTGAGCGGTACTGAGCGGTACCAAAAGCGGTAAAGCGGTGCACAAGCGGTACTTTTACCCATACCCCTAGGCTGGCATCCGTAAGTTCACTCCCTTGTTTTCTCTTCCTATTTTAACCTATAGGACGTTCCTCCTCAATCTTTCAGCCGTCTGTGGGGTGTAGGGCTTCGACCCGTCCGTCCCGTCAGACGGCCGGGTCAAAAGACGGCCGTTTTTTGCAACGGACGGACCTCACCCGTCCGTCAGTGCTCAAACCAAGCCGTCGCGACGGACGGGTACCGTCCGTCCCACCCGTTACGGCCGTCGACGGGTGAATTAAAATTAAAATCCCTTTTTTGTGCCTTTCACCGGCGTAGGATGGCAATAAAGATGTGTGTGGAAGCTAAATAACTGCGGTGAACTAACATATCTCTCTTTGATGCCTCTCATGTCGCCCACAAGCATACTCGTACTCTGATTGACACTCGCACCTCTCAGCCTTTACATAAGCTTTGAGCCCGAGTGAATTCCCTGCACCGAAAAACTCTCTTGACCGTGATTGAAGAGCTTGGAATTAGCATCCTGTCTCATAAAATGGAGCGTCTAATCATCAGCGATGTATCAAGGACATATGAAATATCTTGGGCGCTGGCAAATGCTATCTCGGGAAATTGCGGCAGTACCCACCACTGGAGCGTATTTGTGTCTTTGGATGGCTCGAGGGTGTTGGTAAGTCGAAATTAATCCTGCAGTTATTTTTTAAGACTGTCCTGGAGGTCACAAGGGCTCAGTAGTGCGCAAAATTATTAAACTTCGCCGTTGATCAAAGAGGACCCGTCAACCCGTCGACGGCCGGGGACGGGTGCCCCGTTGACGGGTTCACCCGTCCCGTACCCGTCCGTACCCGTCCGTCAGAGAATGACATCTTCTCTCTTGTCGTACGGTACCGACCCGTCGTGACGGGACCCGTACCCGTCAGTGACGGGGACGGGTCGAAGCCCTAGTGGGGTGGCACACTGACATCGCTGACGATCTTGGCAACGGGATGCGTAGGGCGTCGAGCTCCAATACGCCCGCGCGTGGCATGTCTAGCTTCGCCTATCTAGCCGCTACAGCTCCCAGGGTCCCGTCTCCCTTGCTTCCCAGACATCGCTCGCCACCGCGACAGCGACAGCGACGATAGACACGCTCAAAGCCATCTAGCCGCCGACACCTGCCCCACCGTTTGCGAGCTCGCCCACGTCACCTACCGCGGCTCGAAGCTACCGCGCTTCCTCCAATCCCCCGCCCAGCACGACCACTCCAAGTCACTCTCCGTCGACCGACCCCCGAGCGCCGCGTCCTCCTCCGCCTCATACACCACCAATACCTCCAACTCTACTTCTGCCTCCTCTGCCTCCGGTCGACGCAGCGCAACCCGATTTCTTGGACTAGGGAAGGATAAGGAAAGGGAACGCGAGCGCCAGCGCATACGCGAAGCCGAGCACTGCAGAGCTGCTGACGCTCCACGAGTCGCAGCAGGCCTCCTCGGCATTATATGACTTTGTGCCGAGCAGCCCGCCCAGCGCGTACGGCACCGTGCGCCCGCGGACGCGCTCCGAGCGGTACCTCACCCGCCTACGCTCCCGCCTTCTTCCAACTCTTCCAGCTCTGACCACGGACAGCAACAAGACTTGACACTCGCGCGAAGCCCCAGTCCATTAGGCGCGGACGGCCCGCTGGCGATACGGCTGAACGGGTGGTTCGCGCACTTGGCGGGGAGCACGACTTGTCGATTGCGGCGACGATTAGCGGAAGCCTGACGCACGGGGTGAGTACCGCCGCTGCGCTTGCGTCTTCCACTTCCTCCAACGCCGCTGGCAAGAAATCGAAGACGAAATCGGAGGACTCGCATAACGTCAAATCCACCTCGAAGGCCAACGACAGACGCCGACTTGCCGCCGCTACAGCATTCGCCGTTGCAGAGTGACGCCTCGTCTGCTACGTCGTCGAGCCGGGGCGAGAGCGGGACTGGTGGGGGTGGGGCAGCGAGACGTGGACACGGACACGGACACGGGAGCGGCCACTCGCGGGGCTCGAGCACCTAGTGATCTACTCGAACGCGAGTTATAGTTGTTATGCTTCGTATAATTCTTCTGGTACGTCTTTTTCTTTCCCCTCTCTCTCTGCACCCTCTCTTTCCTCCTATAATTCCCCCTTCCCACTCTCCTTCTTCCTCCCCCGCTCTTTTCCCTTCCTCCCTCCTCACACTTTTAATCCAACGCTAACACACATTCCAGGCCCCCGTCCATGACCTCGACCTCGATCACCAACCAAAGAAGTGGTCGCTCCCCAGCATCGACGGCATGGGCCGGGCGGCACGAGAGGCTAGACGTCCGACAGCGGGTGGGGGTGTATGTTGAGGACGAGCCAGAGCTTGCTGGCGACGGCGTTGGGGCGGGTTGGGGGTGCGTATCTCTTTTCTTTGCGTGTTTTTGGTTATTTCCCTCTCTTTCTTTATCGGATTCGTTCATCTCCTTCTTTCATTTCGTTTGTGTTTCCTTCGACGTCGCCGCCCCGTTGTATTTTCCCTCCCCACTCTAGTATACTCTTCTCCGCTCTTCCTTTCGTCCGCCTGCGTTTAAGCGCACCGGCGCCTACCTGCCTATTTCCTTTTTGGGAACACCTATCTACTTTTATTTTCGCGTTCTCCACAACGGGTGCACTTGCGGCTTTGCACTTCCAAGAGGTGATTACTGGGTAGCTTGGGCGTTGCGGCCCGAGGTCGTTTGGGGCGGGGAGGGTTTTTTATTTGGGAGTCATGATGATGGGGTGGGGACGTGCGCGTGCGCGTTCTCGACGAGAGCTGCGAGCGGGGCTTGGCCGTTTTCCGGGCTAGTTCCCGGACGGTGTGGGCGGCGCTCCCCGGGGTGTTTTGAATTGCAGCAGTGATTTGGGTTTAGAGGTCGGGACGGAGGCAGAGGACGGAAGATAAGCTATTTGCGCGCGTTCTTGAGCGTGCGCGGGATGGGGCTTAGAGATTGCTGGAGGAGCAGTGCTGGGTGGTCCCCCATTGGCGCCTGAAGTGGCTTGGCGCTCGTCGCGTTTGTCGTTTTTTGAGCGGGGATGACTTGACTTATACTCGACGCCAACTTTTGTTATTATTTTATTTTCAGGGTGCAAGTGTGCTTCTCCAGCGCTGCCTTTATTTCTCTTTCAGTTTCCTCTCCCTCTTCTGACTTATACTCGACGCCGACTTTATTTTGTTTTTGCCTTTTCCTTTTTCCTTCTTCTTTTTAGGGTGCGAGCGGGGGCTAGCCCGCGTCGGGGAGGAACGTCGCGTGCTTCTCCAGCACTTCATTCCTCTCCTTTCCGTTATACTCTTTTGCTTCTTCCTCATCTCCTGGTGTTAACTCGATGCTGACTATGCGCACAGAACACTCATGGACGCCTTCCCCGCTACCGGCCTCGGCGTCTCCGTCGCCACCGACGGTACACTCTACCGAAGGAAGTCTAACTATATTACAACTGCGCGAGGGTCCCTTGCATAAATTGCGGTTTTCCCGGCCAACTATTCTAGGCGCCGGCGGGCCGGACTTGGGTTCACACTATGATCTTTGAGATGCGGCCTGGACGTTGCCGTGGGCTGGGTTGCGGACCCCCACGGCCGCTGCGCACGTGGCACACGCGCTTGCGCTTCTGGTTCCTGTACATGATTCATGTTGTTAATCGGTGCATGCATTACTATACAAGGGTACTTTGTTCTCGTAATGCTGTAATGCGACACAGTGGTGCGTCCACACGCTTATTATAGTGGCCACCGAATCCACTGCAGGGTGTCCTCGAGAGTTGGGTCTAGGTTCACGCCCATAGAAATCCTCGCCGATTGAATAAGTGGATCCTCCGCCACATTGAGGACTCGTTTGAGGTGATCAGTGTTGCGTTCGTTGAACATAGCAACGAGGTGGAATTTGTCATCCACACCAGGGTACGGAATGGGTTTAAGGCCATGGCTAGTTGATATTACGGTGTCAAGTGGGGAGGCAATTAAAGATGGCAAAGACGCACTCAAATTTCGGACAGGCGCGCCACTTCTCTGAGACCACGTCTGTGAAGTTGCAGTCATCCACCTTCCCCAGCTCGCCTCCTCCTAGGTTCTAGGACTATTCCGCGCGCCAGCTCGTATCAGAAATTCATGTTCTGCAACACAGCCATTCCCGCCGCGCTGCGGGAACGGAATTAATTTCCAAAAAAATTCAGCTCAAAAAATTCCCAAAAAACCGTTCCCGCTGCGCTGCGGGAACGCCCCCGCCCCGCAAAAAAAAAACTCGGGCGATATGGCATGCGGGACATTATTGTGCAAAGCCGCAGAGTGCAGATGGCTTACGAACAAATCACGCGCTAGTGAACGATAGATTGAGGACATAAATACATTCACAGACCTAGCTTCGAGAATGCGAGTCGGTCGAGCTGAAATAAAGTCAGATTTATCTCAATTTGGGTTGGATAGAGCTTACCGTACATAATGGTGAACCAATCGAGCCACGAGCCTTCGAGGAAACCTATTTGAACATGTAAACCGAGGTTAGATTCGGGTTGACGTTGGGACTTACCCAGAAATAAACAGTACAGTATCCATTGAAACAGGATCAACAACCCACTGACTAGGAAGACGAACTGATACCTATACCTCAATCTATCCAATATCGAATCAAGCCTCCGTGGTACCAAGCAAGTCCTGACCAGGTAAATATAAAACTAAGATATCAATAGCATGCCGCGAGCATAGTTGCAGCCTTCAGACGAGGTTGCATAGTTTCATATTGCAGAATGTGAACACACCTATCTTACCGCAAGACTTGAAGTTCAAACCCAAATGTACTCGACTGTCTATTAAACCGATAATGTCGGCTGGCTAAATTTAATGCCGAGATTATACACGTACCTCGTGTCGTCCAAATCGCAAGCAAACGTCCGCGGTCCCTCTGAAAGTCTTCATCAGATAAAGAAAAACCCAATGCGACAGCATACCTCGACTCAAACCGTCATAGCTACAGTCTTCTGTGCGGGTAGCATCAGTTCGAGTTGGAAGTAGAAGCCAGGGTGGATGCGTGTGTGAAGGTGAGCGGTGGAGAGGGAAAAATGTACACAGATTTTGTGGGTGCGGCCATTTGCACACATATTGCAGATGCAGGAATCCGTATAACTGGAAGGAGGATTACACGGAGATCAATGACAACGCACCGACCAGTCCGGTTGGATCTCCTCATTGCACGCTCGCCCTCTCGACTGATCCTTTTCTTCCACTCAGATGGGCCGTATGCGTCGCACACGGCGATCCAGCCAGACCCGGCAGCCATCGACGACACAGAGGGGGAGGGGTGTCATCGGACGCAAGAATTGGATAGTCGCGGAGGTACTGTCGCAAAGTACCTACAAAACGGGATGGCGTTAACGTACGGTCTTTAGCTGCGCGAATTCCAAATAACGGAATCACGACAGACCTTGTGAGAAGGGCGTCGGACGGAACGGGAGTAATGCATGTTCCGATGGTCGGCCGAGATACTGCGGAGCTCTGAGGGATGGGCTCCCGGAGAGAAGATCACTGAAACGCACCTGCATCCAATGCGACACCCGGCGGCTGCGGGCATAGTTGCCGGACATCCGTTCATGCATGAGGATGGACCATCACACATGCATTGGAGATTCAGATGGTTGTACGCTGTCAAATCAAAGAGACATGGTGAACTGTGCGAGGCAAGGAGAGTATAAACACACGAAATTTTTAATTTGAAAGACCGAGGAGGGACGACAACACCCAGGAGTACAGTGAGATCGAGACGAATGAGGGAGGGAGGAGAACTGCTGTCCAGACGGCGAAAGGACGGAGTGAAAATGAAATCGGGTACACACGCAGTGGTACGGGACCGATGAGCGGATGGCCGGATGGATTGGGCCAGGATCGGCGTATGAAAGAATAATACCCCAAAGAGCGCCGACATGCGGTCGAAGCTGTAGGTGGGTAGTGGTGAGGAAGATGAAAGAGGATGGACTCGGGGAGGAACTTTGACGTGACATTGAGAGCTAAGATCCGCGTAGCTTGACTAAACTCAGAGCATTTCGTCGAATGGAGGATGGTGGTCGTGGTGCGGAAGAAAGAGGTACTGTGGCTGTGTCGATCACCGGATCAATCTTGCTCTCTCTTCACCCATCGTCCTCTCTCCAGCCCGACGCCTGGAGCCCTAGTTTTTCCCAGCACCCGCGTTTCTAATGCTTGTCGCTCGACAGAAATTACGCTGGCCTCCCCGGCTCATCGCCTTGGGACTCTTGACGTGTCGTTCCGCGCTTCCGCAAACGTCGCTGCTTCTGAGACTGCGCCGAAACGCGTCCAACGCGTAAAGTCGCTGTATATTACCTGCGTATTATCCCATCGGAACTGGAACATCGTATTTGAGCAAGAAAATTTGGATCCTGCCGGCTTTGCGTGCCGCTTTCTGCAAGTTTTGTGGGTTTCTCTGGTGCGTGTACCTGTCGTATTACACCCATCCTCCTCGTCCTTGAACTGCTGATTTGGGATGCTCTATAACTTCCAGATTTCTTTTCACATGCGCATTCCATCCAACACGCGGACGATCCCTGTGGATGTCCGCCGTAGATGTAAACACGCGGAACGCAGTAACTCGCCCGCTCATGTCTAGGTCGCTCATACCCGGCGAGCTGAAAAGCGCCTCTATTTTGACAGCCTCGTGTCATTGCGTATCAGGCTGGACAGAGTACCATCGGTTCCTGCTTACCTTGCACGCTGTGTTTGTATTTTCTGTTGAAGCGGAAAGTCTACGTTCATGGAGACCTAAGTCACTAGTGCGTTTTCCTGAGTCGTTCACCGCACCGAACCCTTCATGTTCCATCATTTTTCTCATGTGATTTGTCATAGGTCCCCCGTTGCCCAGCCGTTTACCCATTCGGCAGATTGGGCTTTCGGCGGGTGCGACGTCGACCCGTCTGCGACACCTTCCGGCTACTTTGCTCCTCATATTGCGTGTACGCCGCCGATTTATTTGTGCAAGTGTATTCGACGCCTGGTAGCAACGGTTGGGGTGTGTTTCTTATATCTAGTACCGCGATCTCTTACTTCGCGCCAGGTCCAAGCGCTGCCTATATGTGGTTATTCGCGCAACTTGGTCACCTGCCGCAATTCTCCTCTCCCACTGCGTGTCCGTTTCCCATGAATTGTTCGTGATTCCACCTTTTTTCCCGTTCCCATGCGCTAAATCGTGGTCTTGCTTTTTCAAGCATCTCCCAAATAACACTGTCGATTATCCTACGCCGCCGAGTCGTATCCCTCGCTCTGAATATCTTAACTCTCGTGGCTGGGTGAAGATTCCCAGAACGGCATCGGGTTCTTCTCTGTCGTATGCCGGCGCGTGCGTTGACAAGTTTGCTTGTCGCTCACGCCATTCTGACTCGTTTCCCTGTCTCTGGGATTTAATCAAGCTTTGTTTGCTACTCCGTGCGCTGGGCATTCATTCTACTGTGCAGATTCTCGAACAGTCAATTATTCTACGCCCCCCACTCACTTCCCACACCGTGCGCTCATTCATTATCTTCTGATCAGATCCGGCAACGGCGAGTGTCCTGTATGGTCATTATCGCGGACTGGTGCGTGCTTGTGTAGCTATGCTTATTGCGTGACTCTCATTCATCTTCCCCCCGATCCCTGGCTTGTTTCTCGCCGTATTAACCATCCGCACCTAATTCATCTTTCCCCCTAAATTCTACCAGGGATCCCTGGCTTGTTTTCTCGTCGTGTTCCCCGGAGAGCCATCTACTCCTCTCCCTTGCAGGCATTTGAGATGTTAAGCTTCTCTATTTCTTGCGCTCTCTGTCCCAGTCCTCTTCGGGTCAGCGTCTTCGACTTTTACCCCCTCTGTCGTTCTGAGACTAGACCTGAGTTACTGTTTCTCTAGTCTTTCGTACACAGACACTTCAAGAATACAACCTCACACTTCGTACTCTTTCTCGGCGCCGCGTTTGGCGGCATGCAGCATAAATACATGCGCCTTGCCCACCGTCGCATCCATCCTCCCGCTAATTGTGGGTGTCCATCTAAATACATCCCGCTGATTCTTTCTTTCCTCGTTCACGTTTTGGGTCGTTGATCCCGCATGGCACGGGTGCTTGAGGCTATATAAAATATGCCCGCTCGCATGCGGCGAGGCGGGGGGTCCGGATATAGGTAGGAAGAATCTATATGAAGTTTGGTTACTTTCATAATCCGTTACTTCAAGCAAGCTGGCATCTCTATTTGGCACGGTATGTTTGAATTGTTCACTATCTCCACGACTATTTCGTGGTCCGCTTGATTTGATATATTTGCTGCTGAACTCTTCATATTCCCCAGACGAGCCCAAATCCATCCGATCCATCGCTGTACATAACCCGATTTCGAATGAGGGGCAATGGCTCCTTCCCTGATCCTGTAATTTATCCCTCCCACACATTATATCCGCGATCTACTTCTGGTTCCACGGAGCGTGTCCGTCCCGCTTCATCTCCGTCCTCACGCCGAACCGAAAGTACGGCAACACGGGCCGACGGTTGCTCAGACACGGCTAACCTGTCAGTCTCATGTCTCATGTTGGCGTCGCCAAATTCCGCACGCGTTTTACTTCCTTGTTATATTTGAATTTCACATTTCTGGGCAAACCCGCTCGCTGCGTTGTGGATCTCAATATTTCCGTGCTTGTGCGATGCGCTATTTCTTTGGCTTTTTCACGGGCTGCTGGTGTGATGGGCGATGTTTTCTTCTGAAATTTGGGTGGCACCTGTAGGTGTTGGCCTCGCGGCTCATGCGCAGAACCAAAACCGAAAATCGAAGCTGACAACAATCGTCTTTAATTGTGAAGCCAAAAACACACTCGAAATAATGTCGGGATGACATTCAAGTCTGTCGACTCACACCTGAGTTTTCTATGCGAATCTTTGATACCGTCGGGTCGCTAGGCTGCTCCGCACTTGTTTGTATGATCAATTCCGTGTTGAGCTCCTGGTCCATGAGAAGGATTTCTCTTCGGCCCTCCCACTGGAAAATTCGGATCCCGACTCCCCCTTGAGTGTCATCCAGCGCACGAAGAATGCCTAGGCACCCGGAATTCGAACCTTTCAAATTGCCAAAGGTGGGAAGCACCTATGAATCTCATCCGAGATTGCGGCGCCATATTCTCGGATGAGATACAAAGGGGAAGATAGATAGGATTGAAACATCGCTATCAGAAAACCTCGAGACCACCCGGAGGCGCACAGAGCGACAGAGAGAACATTCATTGAGCATGAATCCCTATCTATCTTCCCCTGGCATTGTGCGCACAATGCCGCATCTATAAGCTTTTTTGGGAGTTATAGATTTCACAAGTGCCAATTTCTGAAGGTATCAGGCGCACAATTGTGCGCCTGATACCCTCAGAAAAGGCCCTTTTCAAAAACCTTTGTGCGCCTGATTCCATCTATAAGGCCCCCAATGGCCTTATAGACAAAAAATCATGTAAAATTCCTGGAAAAAGGCCATTTCCAGGGAATCAGGCGCACAAAGGATTTGAAAAGGGTCCTTTCTCAGGGAATCAGGCGCACAAAGGTTTTTGAAACTGCCCCCCTTTCAAAAAGCTTTGTGCGCCTGATTCCCTGAGAAAGGACCGTTTTGTGCACCTGATTCCATCTATAAGGCGTTTTGGGGCCTTATAGATGAAAATCCTGGAAATGGGAGATTTCCAGGGAATCAGGCGCACAAAGGGTTTGAAAAAGGTCCTTTCTCAGGGAATCAGGCGCACAAAGGATTTGAAAAGGGTCCTTTCTCAGGGAATCAGGCGCACAAAGGTTTTTGAAACTGCCCCCCTTTCAAAAAGCTTTGTGCGCCTGATACCCTGAGAAATGGCCCTGCTCAAGACACCATCTATAAGGCCATCCTGGGCCTTATAGAGACAGCTTTCTATAAGCCCCAGATCCGTCTTAAAGATTTGGCATCTATAAGACACCAAGTGGTCTTATAGATTTCCAAATCTATAAGACGCAAAATGGGCTTATAGATTTGGCATCTATAAGACGCAACATGGTCTTATAGATTTGGAATCTATAAGACTTATAGAGGACCTGTGTAAATGGTGTCTCCACAGCAGAGGGAAAAAATATATAGGACAGTGGGGGATGGTATTTCAGAGAAGTGTAAAGCAAGAGCATTAGATCCAGAGAGACGAGATTGGATTGGGCAGGGAGAATGGGCACAGATTCAGGGAGAATGGACGCCAATAGATTTAGAACACCACCACCTGTGAGCAGTAGGAAGCCAGAGCATCCAGAAGAGAAAGTAGAGGGGCAGAATTAAAGTATATGCAAGGAGGGGAACGAGATGGTGGTGGAAAGAAAGAAAGAGCAAGACGGTCACATGATTAAAGTCAACCAAATGATCGGCAAGCCACAGCGCCGATATCACCGTGGTCACAATAGTGACTGATGTTCCTTGTAACAGGTATATAAGGCCAGGGCCTACACGACCTCTCCTGATCTTTAACCCCCACCATCTCCCTATCCTATAGCTCTGCTTATATAATCAATGGCTTCCCAGGTACGTCTCGGGGTATTTATATCATCTATAAGGCTGACCATGCCCTTATAGATACCAACTGCATCGCAGCGAGTCAGTTCGAGACACGACTGCTCATCTATAACACTGACATCTGTCTTATAGATGGCGCTAGCACCCCATGCTATCAACAAGAGGGGGGATCTTGTTCAAACGGACATTCTGGCTTCGGTTGGAATCGCTGTTAATACTGAGTTGAACCTGTATGTTTGTTTAAGATGTCGCACGGCTCTTGTCCACTCGGAGGACGACAATAGCGGGATTCTGATGCATCTTCGGCGTGATCCACACGATGGCATAGACTCAGCTGCACGTAACCATATAGTCGAGCGCACCCATGGTTTCAAAATTGCAGAGGAATATCCCAAGATTAAACCACAGATGGAGCCACGGCGTGCATTCAGCGGTGTTGATATAAACAGTGACCAGCATGGTTGCACCAAGTGCGCATACGTTGCTAGCAAGAAAGCTGTTCAAAACCACATGCGGGACAAACACAACATTGTCGGCGGCAAGATACGCCCTGGTTTGGCAAGCCAGGTGTTAAACAATGGTTTTGCAAGACTCGTTTTCGTGTGGTGGAACTACCGGATGTTGAACCGCCTACCGACAACCCTCCTAACCCACGGTCTTCCTCCCCCTACTCCGACCCCTACTCCGACTTGACGCCATGCCCTCCAACCCAACGACCACCACCTCTAAGGCAGTCTCAGCGTGCACCACCTCTAACGCAGCGGTCAATGGCAGCAAAATCTCTGTGACTACCGTCCAGAGGAACTCCCCAACCCACGAATGATCACACCTTGGCTGCTGCGCAATGGGTGGGCCGAGCATTTGCACCCTTACCGCGAACACGACGAGGAGCTGAGACAGCTAGCGTCCCTTCCTTCCGAGGAGGAATTCCCCATTCTGCAAGAGGTTGTTGCGGCCTACTTTTGGAAGGCAACCAAGCTCATCAAAAAGACACACGAGGTGGTTTTGCAGCGGTTGAACAGTGCCGATCCTGATAAAAAGTGGGTGTTCATAAATCTATAAGGACGCTCCCCTGCTTATAGATTTGTAGTGGAATCAACAACACACCGCTGCATGCCTTCCACCAAGAAGACCAAACGTTTGCAAAATATATCCTAATAATTGTTCGCTTGATAGCTTCGCTCTTGCGTGAGCCAGAGCATTATCATTTGCCCGTCAGCCAGCAGTTGAAGGGTGCTGTCGAGGCCATGCTTGCCTCGTTCGAGGACCCGACCGACACCGAGGAGCATTGCTCCCAACTTCATCTGCTTCTGCTTGCACTGTGGAGGACCCAGTGGGAGGCTATCGAGAACCACCTTATTCATGATCCAACGATGTGCTTCTTGGCATTGTTTAGCCTTGAAAAGACAGGTGAATTTGCGGGGCCAAAGAAAACCACTAACCCGATTGCGAAGTTGTGTTGGGGCATCAAGCTGTGTATGCTCAAGGAGATTCATGAGCTGGTCAAAAGTGGTGAATGCAAAGACCAATTGGAGGCATTCAAGATGATTGCGCCGTTTGTCATCGAGCACGAGCTCACTACGTTCCACCACTTGCGTTCCCTCACACACTATGCAACGACTCTTGCCTATGCAACCATGGAAGCTCCTAACATCATTTGGACCGATAGAGAGACATGGAGGGAGATGTTGTACCTCGGAGAAAAGATTTCTCTGGAGCAGCTGCAGAAAGTCTTGGGAAAACTGGAGGAGGAGATTGCGGAACTATGGGAGGACAGGATTATGCTCAACACACGGCTCCACGTCAAGTATGGCGACTTGTCAGACAATCTGGCCAACACAAATCCCGGGTACTCATTTATCACCAATCCTCTCAACCCGTTTGCCGCACACAGGAACTCGTTCGTTGAGGCTATGCAGAAGAAACCAGATTTGGCAGGGTATTTTGTGTACGAGGCTTCAGGTGTGGAGGAGCTTCAATTGAACATGGACTACTCACAGAAATGGCTTTGTGATCTGGCCGAGCTTGAGGGACTTGTGATGCTCTACACCGAGCTCACGCCTGGAGCATTGATTCGTTGGACCGAGCTTGCATCATTGCAGATGCAGAACACGCAATATCGCCTGCGCAATGCCTTGGGAGTTGGAAAATTTGTGGCACTCGTGCGGCAGTATGACAAGACCAGCAACACAGCGCAAAGGGACAGATTCATTCCACATGCTGCCAGTGGCTTTGTGGCGGACTTGCTTATCCAGCTGCACACGTTTGCGCGGCCATTTGCTCAGGTACGTGGGAATCATCTATAAGGCGGGACAGTGTCTTATAGATGACAGTTCCTTGCGTCGAAGGTTTTTCCAGGAGAACCCGATATTGTGGGGATGTATGGCGATCTCTTGTTCATGAATTTTGGGAAGCAGTTCACCACAGAGAAGTTGAGCGCTCTCATGGCGCAGTGGACTTCACCTGTCTTGGGGTGGAGCATGACTGTCCAACCCTTAAGGCAAATCAACACTGCGTTCCGCCGCAAACACTGTAGGAGCGCAGTTGATGAAGAGGAGGACGACGACGACACCCTTGCAGCTGTGCTGCAGATTTACCAGGCTGGCCACGGCAAGGCTGTGGACGTCATGCATTATGGACGGACCCACAATCCTCTCCTTGGAATCACAGACGAGGTTATGTTTGCGTTCCTTCAAGGTAGCGTTTCATGGCAGCAAGTGCTTGAAGTGGTCCCTGGTGGGCTTGCCCTGCCATACTACTATGCTACAATGAAATATTTTGCTCGGGTCATGCGAGACTCGAAGCAGAAGCCGAAGCTGAAGAAAATATCGGAGGTGGATCCAAGTGTAATGCAACTGCTCGCGGACTTGGTAAAGTCTCAAGAAGCTATGGCAAAGTCCCAAGAGGCTATGCTTGCGCAGATGAAGAGGATGGAGCATTCTGGCCCCGCTCCGCTTCCATGGTCGCAACAGCTCTCCCACCTCCTCGCACCTGTCCCTGTCCCTGTCACAACCGCTCGTTTGTCGCCTATGCCCACACCAGCTCAGTCTGAGGACAGTCCTATGGATGATATCGTTGACGATGACAATCAAGATCTATTAGACCCATCGTCGTCTTATAGAGTTGGCGATGATGGAAGTCTATTAGAGCCATCGCAGCCTTATAGAGTCAACGATGACGATGGAGATCTATTAGAGCTATCGATGCCTTATAGAGCCGACGAAGAGCCAAAAGACCTCCTTGACAGCCTGAAGGAGCTGTTTGGTCCAGACGCGACCTGGAAGGACAAACTGCAGTACGATGGACTGGAAGCGTTGTTGGCACTGGAGCGAGATGTGATTCTTGCAAACAAAACAGGGGGTGGAAAAACCCTGATGCCTGTCTTGGCAACGCGCGTTGAAAATGTCCACACTGTTATCGTCCTTCCACTGAAATCCCTGATGGATGACTGGGAGACGCGGTTGCAAGGGTTTGGCATTCAATATGAACGGTGGATGGGAGCTGAGAAGCCATATTTGGATGGTCTCCACAACCTGATTCTGGTCTCCTCAGACATGGCCAAGAAGGACACATTCAAGAAGGCGATCAGTGAGCTCAATGCGAAGAGACCTGTGGCGCGCTGGGTTTTCGATGAGATCCAGCACTATGCGACAGACGACGACTTCCGTGCGGACGCATTTGAAGATCCCTTTGAGCTGCGGAGGTTCGATACTCAGGTTGTCCTCATGAGTGCCACGGCTCCTCCCGCTTCCGAAGAATTTTTTAAGCGGGTATTTTTCCTTGTTGACCCTGTCCGCATATCTAGCAACAGTGACAGGCCAGAGCTTGTCACTCACATTTCCAACCCCTGTGGAACTTGGACAGAGCAACTCGCTGCGGCTCACAGGGCCGTCGACGCTTGCATGCAGCACGCGTTATGGAACCAGGACAGCAGGTACCTCATCTTTGTGAACTCCTGGGCCGAGGGAAATAAGGTTGCGGAGGACTTTGGGATTGAGTTCTACCACGCGCACTCTAATGACCATCCAATCACGGACGAAGAAAGACGTGCAAGATACCAAAGAGTGGTTACTGGGGTAAAAAAGGGCCTGGCTTGTACAACAGCAATTGCAGCAGGCATGGACATTCGCCATGTTCGCCTCACCATCCACATTGGCTTGCCCCGAAATGCCATCACTTTTAAACAGCAGGTGGAACGCGCGGGACGCGATGGCAAAAGGGCCTGGAACTTCATCATTCCACGCAAAGGGGCCAAGCCCTGGCCAATCAAGAAAACAGAAGATCTGGGTGGGACGCAGTTTATGTGGGATTTCATCTATGGGCAGCCTAAGCAATGCTACACATTGCAGATGACGGGATTCATGGATGGTATACCGCGCTCGTGCAAAGACCTTGGGCGCGAGTATCTCTGTGAGATATGCAAAGCAGGTATGCAAAAATCTATAAGAAGCTTTTCGTTCTTATAGATGGTATTACAGATGGCGTGAAACCCGGGCGTAGGCCTGCTATTGTGAAACCCAAGAATCCCTCGCTCATGTGGTCTGGGCCTGTCTCTCCACGCGCTGTGAAGCGCAAGTTGAAAGACGCGTTTGGATGTGCCACCGAGGCCTCTATTGAGGAGACGGGGAAGAAGGCCTGTAAGCGGCCAGATGCCATAGCCACACTGGAGCGTTGCTTGGAGCGTGTTGGGAAAGGATGTGGGTTCTGCTTTGCACTCAGAGTGCCGAACGCAAAGGCCCATTCACCTGATTCCTGCCCTTCAATGAGCAAACAGGATGGGGATGCACTAGCCACATTCAAGCGTCTCAAGGCAATGATAACTTATACCGTGTTGGGTGGAGCTTGCTTCAGGTGCCACATCGCTTCATTTGGAGGGGACATTCTCCATCCCGAAATCAAAAAGGGAATTGTCTCTTGTACCCATCCAAACCTTGTGCTAACAATGGCCACTGCGATGCATCACAATCGCCGCATTCGTGAGGAAGCTGCTGTTCACTTGGAGCCTAAAGAGGGTGAATGGGAAACCATCAAAGGCCTTGCAGACTGGCTCGTTGCTCCCCATGCTAAATACAAATACAACACCATGGCAATGTTGGCCTACTTTGCGGCTAGTAAGTAGAGTGTATAGTGATATATCAGTTCAAGCAACGGAAAACCCTTGAAAAAAAAATATGTTGCAAGGTTCCCAGCAAAGGGTAAGCCCCAATACTTGAATCCATATCTCCTAGCATCCTATGTGATATATTAGTTCAACGAACAGAAAACCCTCCAAAGAAACATACATTGCAAGGTCCCCACCCATGGGCTAGGCGTGAAACTTGAATGCATGCCTCATAGGATCCTATAGAACAGATCTAGGCCAAAAAACGAGACGCTACTGCTTTACATCTGTCATTTCTGAACAAATGTCCTGAATGTCCGAAATGTCCGAAATGTCCGCATGACTCAATACATCATTCCTACATTATACATTAGACTACGCAACACATCCACACACCTCATGACATCTACGCACAAAAAGAAGATATGCAACTACTTTCAATGGGGTGGTATAAAAACATTTCGATATATTGCTTCAACCACCCCCAAAGAAACATACGTTGCAAGGTTTCTACCCATGGCCAAGGCCCGAAACTCGAATCTATACCTCAGGACATCCTATAGACCCCATCCACGCAAAAAGAAGATATGCAACTACTTTCAATGGGGTGGTATAAAAACATTTCGATATATTGCTTCAACCACCCCCAAAGAAACATACGTTGCAAGGTTTCTACCCATGGGCAAGGCCCGAAACTTGAATATATACCTCATGACATCCTATAGACCCTATCCACGCAAAAAAACCAGACGCGGGCACTCTCAATGTGATAGAATAAAAGATATTTCGATATATTGGTTGAACCACCCAAAAACCCAGGCAAGAAACATATGTTTCAAGGTCCCAGTGCATGGGCAAGCCCCAATTTTATTTTTCCATGCCTCATGACATCCCATAGACCCCATCCACCCAAAAAAACCAGACGCGCACGCTCTCAATGTGATAGAATGGAAGATGTTTCGATGTATTGGTTGAACCACCCAAAAACCCCCCAAAGAAACATATGTATCAAGGTCCCAGTGCATGGGCAAGCCCCAAATTTTTTTTCGATGCCTCATGACATCCCATAGACCCCATCCACCCAAAAAAACCAGACGCGCGCGCTCTCAATGTGATAAAATAAAAGATATTTCGATATATTGGTTGAACCACCCAAAAACCCAGGAAAGAAACATATGTTTCAAGGTCCCCGCAAATGGGGAAGCCCTCAAATTATATTCTATGCCTCATGGCATCCCATAGACCCTATCCACGCGAAAAAACCCCACGCGAGTACTCTCAGGGGGATGGAATTACAAAAATCTCGATATATTGCTTAAACCACCTAAAACCCCGCAAAGAAAATACATTGCATGGTCAAGGCACACCTTATGAGAACCTATCAACGTGAATAATAGCGGACTGTGGCTTAGTCAGATCGCAAAATCCGCCTCATATGACAAAGCCTTACCATTTGGGGCATAAAGTGACCAAAAGTGACAAGTCACGCTAAGGTGAGCAAACACACGACAACGAGCAAACTAAAGTTTTGAATGCTTACCAAGCATGTGGTCACAGCATCTCACGTATTCGTTTTCAATACATCAAACCTTCATACATCATTCGTACATTAGCATGCAATACATCGGCACATTTCTATTGATACAACGTTGCATATATTAAAGAGTAATTAAGATCCCCCCCCCAAGTTGTATGCGTAGTATATCTGTGCTTTGCGCCCCCGCAATGCAATGCGCATTTTACATTGCGGGGAAGCAAAGCACAGACATACCACGCACACAACATTTAACTACAGGAAACAACGCAGGAATCACAAACCAATAAGTCTCAGAAGAATAAATAAAAGAAAGAAAGACGCACTCAAAGGAAACAACGAGCACGAGAATAAAGACAACAGATGTCAAGAAAAGAGAGATCTGTACAAAAAACATCAGCGTTGTGAAGTGAGGTAAAGAAAAGACACAAAACATACCTGAAAAAAATAGAACACAGAACGAAAACAAGAGCCCGAGAACGCAGAACCCCTAGAAAGAAAAAAAAAAGAGCCCCAGAAAGCAGAACGAAGAAACACCTGGAAAAAAAAAAAAGAGCCCCCAGAACCGACAAAAAATTGAGCCCCCAGAACCGACAAAAAAATTGAGCCCCCAGAACCTTCAGGTGTTTTTTGGAACGCCCCCGTTCCCGATATTTATCAACGTCACCGTTGTGGCTCCCACCTAAGCATCAAAGCCCAAAGGCTGAACCCCTGTGGTCACCAATCACACGCCGTTGATGAAAAGCGTGATTGACACAAGCAAAAGCTAGTGTGGATCATCTCGAGGCGGCTAACATCCGCGCTGAGGAAGTCGAAAAGGCATCTCGAGGCGACTAGCGCTCTGAGGAAGTCGAAAAAAAAAAAGCCCGGGCCCAGGCATGCCCTGAAAAAAAAAAAAATTAGCCACAGGGGAATATGTAGGATGACGCACCTTGGCCACCTGGCTTGAGCAGCCACCATCCAGGAGAAGGACTAGGACCCAGGAGACACTGCTGCAGACAGTGGCATCCTGGCCTAGGCTCCAACCTGGACAGTGGTGGTAGGTGGCAAAGTGGCAAAAAACTCGAGATGGTGGTGGTACGAGAACAAAGGGCGTTAGCCGAGAATGACGCTACTTATTATGGCATTGCCAAACACGGCCAAACATCGGCAGAAAAAAGCGGAGATGAGTTGGTTCAATTTCAGGGGTTGCTCGGATGGGTCACCGACCACACCAATGGATTCCTAGACCCAAAAAACAGTGGTACACTTTACCGCAGGTGATTGGAGGCATTGGCTGGCTTCCCAGGGCAAAGAAGAGGGTGAAAATACAAGAGATTATGCCATATATTACCAGGAAGTTCTCGGTTCGATCCAAGGACCTGTCCAATGGATTGCTGGACCCAAAAAACAGTGGCTCGCTTTTTTTCAGGCCATTGGAGGCACTGTTGGGCTTGCCACGATAAAAAACACCGAAAAAAGTCGAGAAAATGATATGCCATAAATTCAGGGCCTTCCCAGATTGCTCCAGCGACCCCACGAATGGATTCCCAGACTAAAATTAAGGTAGGGAGCGTTTGTTTCAAAAGCTCCGAGATTTTATTGACCTTGGTACAATGAGAAACACTAAAACCTGAGAAAATGATGTGCCATAAAATCAGGGGCTTATCAGATCGTTCCAGCGACCAGGTTTATGAATTCCTAGACCAAAATGATGTTAGGGAGCATTTACCTCAAGGTCCGCAAGACATTACTGAGCTTGCTACAATAAGAAACACTGAAAAAGTCGAGAAAATGATGTTCCATAATATCAGGACCTTCTCAGATCCTTCCAACGACAACACCAATGGATTCCTGGACAAAAATAATGCTAGGGAGCACTTACTTCCAAATATTCGAGATCTTATAGGCCTTGCTAGGATTAAAAAACCATGAATAACTTGGGGAGTTCAAGTCCCAAAAGTCCAACGGGTACTTGTATGGTTCCGGGGACTTCACCATTGGATTCCCCGACCTCTAAAATGGTAGGGATCATTTTTTTGCGAATATTTCTGACCCTTATTACCTTTGCCAGTATTAAAAACAGTGAAAAACCTACCTAATACCCCATTAAATTTTAACCACGCAAATATATACTATCTTGAGACTCTATAAGCCAGGCGTTTGGCTTATAGATCCCGAATCTATAAGCCAAACGTCTGGCTTATAGATTTAAACGAAGAAACAATTGAACAACAAAAAAACAGGGGGTTGTTTGGTTGTGCATGGCAACGCCGTCTCGGCGATCGGCGTTTGCCACGTCACTGCTCTTCTCCTCCCACCACCACCTCTCCTGGACGACAACGAACGCGCGGTGGCTGGATCTCCTCAAGCCCTTACCTCTGCTTTTCTCTCCCCCCTCTGTATCCCTCTTGCCTCTCCCCCTCCTTTGGCTGTGTATCTGGGTAGCTCTTTCTTTCCTTTTTTTTTCAAGTGCGTGTTTTTTTCTTCTTTCTGTTTCATGAATACTCATCTTTTTTTTGCAGCGTGGCTTCTGCTCGATAACATCCACACCCCCGGGAGTCGGCGTTAAACGCCGACTCCGGTCTTTGCGCACAAAACGCCGCCCGCACGTCGCACGCACGCACCTACGCCCGCACGCAGCAACGCGCATCCGCGCACGCCCTCGCGCACGTCCAACGTCGACGCCGCGCACGCCCGCGCCCACGTCCAACGCCGCGCACGCCGCCCGCGCCCACTTCCTTCGTCGACGCCCACGCCCACTTCCTTCGTCGACGCCGCGCATGCCCGCGCCCACTTCCAACGCCGCGCACGCCCACGTTCGTCGCCGACACTGCGCACGCCCGCGCCCACGTCCATCGCCGACGCCGCGCACGCCCGGGCCCACGTCCGTCGTCGATGCCGCGCACGCCCGCGCCCACGTCCGATGCCGCGCACACCCGCGTTATCGGCAACGCCGGGGTGCCGCCAACATCACCCCGCGCTCGCATCCGACGCCGCGCACGCCCGCGCCCATGTCCGTCGTCGACGCCGCCTCGCCGACGTTTACGTCGACGACGCCGCCGCCTCGCCCGCGCTCACCTCGACGACGCCGCCGCCTCGCCCTCGTTCGCGTCGACGACGCCGCCCGCTGCCCACGCCCCGCTCGCCCGCCTTCACAGCGACGGCGTCCGCCCGCTCGCCCGCGTTCACGTCGACGACGCCGCCTCGCTTGGGGTCACAGGGACGACGGCGCCCCCTCGCGCGCTTTCACAGCGACGACGAGGCGCCGCTCGCGCGCACATTGCCGGCGCCGCGCAGCGTGAACTCGGCGTTTGCGCCGCTGCGTTCACGCACCCGCGGCTGCGCTAACGTCGTGCGCCACGTTCTGCGCACCGCGCTCTGGGTACGGGCGGCGTTCACGTCGACGACGCCGCCTCGCTTGGGGTCACAGGGACGACGGCGCCCCCTCGCGCGCTTTCACAGCGACGACGAGGCGCCGCTCGCGCGCACATTGCCGGCGCCGCGCAGCGTGAACTCGGCGTTTGCGCCGCTGCGTTCACGCACCCGCGGCTGCGCTAACGTCGTGCGCCACGTTCTGCGCACCGCGCTCTGGGTACGGGCGGCGTCTGCGCAACGCCGCCCTCCCTCGCTGTCTTCTCTCGACCACGCCGCGCCCGCGCTCCACGCCCCTTCTGCGCGGGTCTTCCCCGCCTCTCGCGCTCATCGCCCCATCGGCGTCACCACCGCGCTTCCGCCTCCGCGCTCGCCGCTCTCCCCGCACCTCCACCCTCGCGGCACCCTCCCCGCTCGCGCTCGTCACCGCGCGCTTGCGCTCATCGGCCCCCCTCAGCGCTCGCCCTCCCGCTGCTCACCGCACGCTCCGCGCTCGTCAAACCCGCGGCCGCGGTCCCGCCCTCGCACTGCCCACACCACCACCGTGGCGTCCGCCTCCGCGCTTGTCGCCCCATCTCCGCCCTCGTCACCCCGGCTTTGCGTCCGCGCTCGCCCCCGCGCTCCTCCCCCCATCGCCCTCGCCCTCGTCGCCCCATCGCCTATGCGCTCGCGCTCGTCACCCCCGCGCCCGCACTCGTCACCCCCGCGCTCGCCCTCGGCGCCTTCGCCCACGTCCCCACCGCTTTCTTGCGCTCGTCACCCCGCGCATGCCACCCCGCCTCCGCGTTCGTCACCCCACCTCCGCGTTTGTCACCCTGCCTCGGCCTAACCCGCTCGTCACCCCGCGCACGCCGCCCCGCTTCCACGTTCGTCACCCCACCTCCGCGTTTGTCACCCCGATTCCGCCCACGGCCTCGCGCTGCTCACCGCAGAGCCGCACCCTCCGCGCTCGGACTCGTCACCCCGCCCTTATCTCCGCGCTCCTTACCTCGTCGCCTTTATCTCCGCCCTCGCGCTCGTCACGCCGCGCACGCCCTCGTCATCCCATCGGCCCGCCCCCTCGCTGCTCACCCTACGCCCGTTGCGTCCGCGGTCGCGCTCGTCGCCGCCTCCGCCTCTGTGCTCGCGCTCGTCGCGCTCCTCACCCCGCGCTCGCGTTCCTCGCTCCTACCTCACCCCACCGCCTTTGCCCCGCGCTCGCGTTCGTTGCCCCCCCGCTCCGTTTGTCGCGCCGCCTCCGCGCTTGCCCCCTGGTCTCGGTACTCCCGGCGTCTGCGTCCGATCGCCGACGCCGCGCAGACGGCGGTGATTACGGGGACGCGCGCACTTGGGTTTACCTATCTGCCTACAATTGTTACGCAGCTTCTGGGATAAAACACAGACATGTATGTATATTAGCAAACGTTCTATACATTTGTTGCGGCATTGTTTCAGTGATAAACGGCGTCCTTTGAGGGATACAGAAAGCAACTTTTAGTACTTTGGAAGATATGAGGACGCTGTGTCCTTTGAGTGATAAAACAACAAGAATGCGGGACGCGGCGTGCTTTGAGTGATCAAAAACGAGGACGGCGGATTGTTTGAGGAATAAAAAAAGCAAGTACTTTGGAAGATTGCAGGACGCGGCGTCTACAAAAATGTAAGTACTTTGATGTTTTGAGTTTGTATATTCCTTGCGCTTGCGGATTCACATCGCAAACATCACGTATATAGTAGAATGTCCGCAATGTCCATAATGTCCGTAAAGTCCATACGAGGACACGGTGCCCTTTCAGGGATACAGAAAGCAATGTGAAGTACTTTGGAATATATTACGACGCCGCGTTCTTTGAGTGATAAAAAACAAGGACGCCGGATTCCTTGAGGCATAAAAAAAGCAAGTACTCCCAGGACAGCGCATGTACAAAAACACAAGTACTTTAGAAGATACGATGAGTATGTATATTCCTTGCAGTCTCACTTACTGATTGAACTTGTTGAACTTGGTTATATTGCTACGTCTTTTGTCTTTTCACTTGGGTTTCTTTTTTTTGAATTGGTTCCAGAGGGCTGAAATGACGATGAGAGCCCGCATGGAGGCGAGATTGTTTTAAGAAAATTTGATCTTTTGAGGCAGGCGGTGTGATAATATTAACTTGACAGTGATTAACTCTCAAGTTACTCCTAGTTATTTTGACTGATTGACATTAGATCTGTTGGATCTATGCATTTGAAATGCTGTACTGAGGGTACGTTTAAGTGTGTTTGCTTTCACTCTTCAATTCTGAAAGACCGAAACTATGATACTATAGACATTGTCGAGGGCGCATTTAATATACTTGTTTCAACCCTAGTAGTGTTTCCCCTGACAGTGAAGTTAGAATTGATGATATTAGCTGTACTTTCTCTGTTGATTGTCTTCCTAGGGAGAATTTAAGGATTGGACTTGGGCGAAATCTATAAGGTGATTTGGAGGTTATAGAGTAAAAGGATCTCATTGAGGAAAAATCGGAGAATGTATTGGGAGTGATTCTGGTGGCTCGTGGCGAAAATGTAGTTACTGTATGAAGAATAGATTTCAAAGTAGACATTGTGGAAAGCACTTTTGGTGCGTTATAGAAAAAAACGAGTTAGTTGCTATGTGAAAAATAGAATTGATTCTGGAATAGACTTGTTTTTGGCTTATAGATTGTACATAGAGAAAAACGAAGATGTGATAGGTTTGTGTGAAAAATAGAATTGATTCTGGAATACACTTGTTTTTTTAGCTTATAGAATCAATGAAATGTATATAGAGAAAAACGAATGAGTTGCTATGTGAAAAATAGATTTCAAAGTGGACATTCTGAAATAGAATTTTGACCTATTTGTAAGTAGACTAGATCGAAGCAGAATGACTCTACTTGTATCGCAACGATCATGAATGAAGGTATCTCTATGACCAGGATTCTGTTTCGAGACAAGAAAACGGAGTGAACATATGTATATATAATGGTGATCGTTTGCAAGTGGTCTTTTCCAGGAGTTGAGGGAGACTTTAATTTTGCAAATAAAGTAGAGAGGCTACTTTATGATAAGCAGCACCTTGTTTCACCCACATAGCTTTTTTGTTTCCCGAATTGAAAGAGAACCTCTCCCGTAGCAGTGACTGAGGCATATCTGATTCGGAGCAGGAGCTAGTGGGACCGGTGAAGTCTGAAATCATTGGTGATCCAGGGGGAGAAGAGTAATTAAGGGGTATTTTGACAGGCTTGATGGTGTGGTGGGTGGTATGAGAATGAAAGAAGATGTTAGGGTTCGGGAGCTAACCAGTAACCCGTGCGGGCAACCAGTAACCCTATCTATCTTATCCTGGCATTGTGCGCACAATGCCGCCTCTATAAGCTTTTTTTTGAGATATAGATTTCACAAGTGCCAATTTCTGGAGGTATCAGGCGCACAATTGTGCGCCTGATTCCCTCAGAAAAGGCCCTTTTCAAAAACCTTTGTGCGCCTGATTCCCTGAGAAAGGACCCTCTCCAAAAAGGTTTCCATCTATAAGGCCATTTGGAGCCTTATAGACAAAAAATCATGTAAAATTCCTGGAAAAGGGCCATTTCCAGGGAATCAGGCGCACAAAGGATTTGAAAAGGGTCCTTTCTCAGGGAATCAGGCGCACAAAGGATTTGAAAAAGGTCCTTTCTCAGGGAATCAGGCGCACAAAGGATTTGAAAAGGGTCCTTTCTCAGGGAATCAGGCGCACAAAGGATTTGAAAAGGGTCCTTTCTCAGGGAATCAGGCGCACAAAGGTTTTTGAAACTGCCCCCCTTTCAAAAAGCTTTGTGCACCTGATTCCCTGAGAAAAGACCCTTTTCAAATCCTTCCCATATAATCCCCCGGACGGCCCCACCCATCTGTTACCCCTCTGGACCAAGCACTTGAGCCCAGGTGTCCAAATCGGGTTAGGTACCGAGTCATTTCGGAGCAGAAGCACCAGAATGACGCACTGCCCGGAAAAGTTAAAACCTTCCAACATAAAATGAGTCACTGGTGGCTTCGCCAGCTCTCTGAACGTCCCACTGCATGAGTCCGGCATCCCTTGGAGTGGGTTTCAACCAGTGGAAGCAGGGGCCACTTATGTTCCCACTGTAGTAATCCGACCTAGTGTTCGGGTGACGGTGACCCCCCAATTTTATTTAGACGTTCCAAAAACCTATAATTCAAAAGGATATTCATTGCCCATCTCAGTGAGAGAAAATTCGAAGAATTGTGAACACTGACTTGGTCAGATTACAACAGTGTCGAAGCACTTGGGTATTTGTGCCTTTATCCCTTCTGCAGCCAGCCAGACTGATGGCATCACATTTCCATTTGATGCTATTGTGCACTGCCACTGGGCCGGCACAGCCTTGATGACTCACAGTAAATGCTGCTGGAGTTTTAGGACTCTAAATAATGTTACATCGGAAAGGAATTTGTCTTTTACCTAGGGTTCCAATTTTACTTCATAAAGATGGATAGGAATTGCTCAAACAGTTTACATTTGGAGGTATCGGGGATGGTATACTTTCACCAAAGAACAGCAGGCATAAATCAGAGTTGTGAGATATGGAATTTTGGTGACTCGAATGGAATGGGCGCCTTATGAACAGCCTTTTGCCTATGAGTCCCGGGAGAAAATATGCTCGATTTTGGCTGAGGTGAACGAGGATCCAGGACCTGAGGAGAACAATAGTGAATGGTAGCTGACAAGGGTGTGCATTTGTGCAAGTCTGAGAGAGAGAGGTGTTGGTGGTAGATGAGCTGCGTGATGTATGCCTTTGTGCCAAGCTGCAAGATCTTGGCAGCCGTGGAATAGGTAATCTGTGTCTCTTAGGTATGAGAAGAATAGACAGAATTGAGGTAGGGGACGCAGGGGACAAATGTTATTGCACACATTTAGCATTCGGCGAATTTGTACAGCTGGCGAAACTCGGTCCATTTGGAGTCGTGCGAGGAGGCTTTCAAGAAGTATGTTATTGAATGGATGTCGGGATCAATACATGTACGGGTACATGCAGAAAGTAATTAACACACTAAATGAAAAAAAAAAAAATGGAGACAAGGGTAGGTACTGGTAATCCACCAAAGCCGGAAGCACGCCAGGGACAGTACCATGTCCCGCGCGCTGCCAGAAAGAGCAGAGCTGGTTTTGTTGCGCGTGCATCGACTGACGTTGCTGAGGATCGAGGGATATGGAAGAGAGTCTAGATTAGGGGCCCTACAACATATCCCCTGGTGAGCAGAGTGCCATCACTTCTGGTGGATCACATAATGGGGAGGGGGAGAGAGAGTGAGGGCTCATAAAACTGTCTCTGCGAATGGAGGTATTTTGATGTCACTACGGCTTCTGTTCCCAATGTTTAGGCTTACGCATCCTGTACAATTTTGGTCGCGGAGCCAATCACAGAGTCAGAATACCCGGAGTTAATATACTTGGTTCTGATTTGCACACTCGTTCTCAAATAATAGTCCCATAGGGTTAATTTGCCAGAGCCAGCCGAATAGGACTCATCGGTCGAGTTTCTGTAGTGATAATTGACATGCAAATCAGAGCCAGTAAGCTTGGCCATGGAGACTGACCAATATGCCATAAATACGTCGACTCGTATCCAACAACTGACTGGTCACCAATGACATCATGAACTGGCCGTGAACTGGGCACCCAGGGAAACACAGCCAATCAGTGACCTCACTCAAAAAATAGAACAGATTGATCCTGCAGATCAATCAATGATCGATCGGCATACCAGTTCTCGGCTTTCATAGACCTTGTATTTCAGGACTCGGTGTGCGGAATTCAGAAGAGGGTCCTGTGCGCAGCTAACACTGGACCATTGCAGTGCTGAATCTGTGCCTCACCGCTCAAGAATACATCTGTTTCGGTCATCTGCTGCAGTTGATCATGGTTGATCATCTTTGTTAATCTGAGATCATCCAGCTGATGCAATGAGGAATAGTACCTGGGCTGCCAATGAAAGCTTTGGAAAAATGAAATGGGTTCCATTGGACCTAGATAACTTTCAATGATTTTTAAAGTATACTGTGTCGCGCTGCTGTTCCAGACAAATGTGCAACTCTGACAAACAAATATTTCTCATCCAAAACTGGATGGATTTCTGATTCCTTTGTCAAGGTGAAAGTTAGGAGGCTCTGCAGAGATATGGACATGGAAATATCTGGAATTATGTATGCCAGGGACATGTATCGCTGCCAAATATTGACAAACTTCCTGATTTTCGCCAATTTGTGGGTATTGCAGGGCTTCGGGCCATTTGGTGAGTTGCATTAACTGATGAGCACCTCTACAATGTATAGTAGCATCATGAAAATTGCTTAGTTGCCTTGGAGCCCCCATAATGGACGGGACGATCATGGAATGGCAAATGATGGTACAAAATTTCATGCTTACGCTGTCTGTCCCTCTGACGGTTTGCATGAATTGGAACAAGGAAAAACACTCATTCCTGTGCTGCCACAGATTGCTTTGAATGCCTTGGGTGAAATGCTGGAGGAACTGGCAGTCCTACAACTCCAGCGGCATTCGCCGGAGTCATAAGGTTTGAATTCCTATCCATCTTTATGAAGTAAAATCGGAAGCCAAGGTAAAAGACAAATTGCTCAGATTTCAAAACCTGTTGATAGTGGCAGTCGTAAAACTCCAGCGGCATTTACCGTGAGTCAGAAAGTTTGTTCCAGCTCAGTGGCAGTGTACAATAGCATCAAATGGAAATGTGATGCCATCAGTCTGGCTGCGGATCGGAAGAAGCGCCAAAAAGCCAAGTGGTTCAATTCACTGAACCTAGTATGTCTGCATACATCTGTGAACCTGGTTCTACACACCGACTTGGTATCCAGTCTGATTTATGCCTGCTGTTCTTTGGTGAAAGTATACCATCCCGATACCTCCAAATGTAAACTGTTTGAGCAATTCCTATCCATCTTATGAAGTAAAATTGGAACCCTAGGTAAAAGACAAATTCCTTTCCGATGTAACATTATTTAGAGTCCTAAAACTCCAGCAGCATTTACTGTGAGTCATCAAGGCTGTGCCGGCCCAGTGGCAGTGCACAATAGCATCAAATGGAAATGTGATGCCATCAGTCTGGCTGGCTGCAGAAGGGATAAAGGCACAAATACCCAAGTGCTTCGACACTGTTGTAATCTGACCAAGTCAGTGTTCACAATTCTTCGAATTTTCTCTCACTGAGATGGGCAATGAATATCCTTTTGAATTATAGGTTTTTGGAACGTCTAAATAAAATTGGGGGGTCACCGTCACCCGAACACTAGGTCGGATTACTACAGTGGGAACATAAGTGGCCCCTGCTTCCACTGGTTGAAACCCACTCCAAGGGATGCCGGACTCATGCAGTGGGACGTTCAGAGAGCTGGCGAAGCCACCAGTGACTCATTTTATGTTGGAAGGTTTTAACTTTTCCGGGCAGTGCGTCATTCTGGTGCTTCTGCTCCGAAATGACTCGGTACCTAATCCGATTTGGACACCTGGGCTCAAGTGCTTGGCCCAGAGGGGTAACGGATGGGTGGGGCCGTCCGGGGGATTATATGGGAAGTATAATGTTAACGGAAACACTTGTCAGGGAATGCAACGGCGTGGGGGTAAATGAACACACCGGAACTTTGCCATATAGGATGGAACTGCGCACAAATCCTACTGTAGGACGACATGAGTTTGGGTTCCGGTGATTCAAGGATACGCACCACGGACTGCAAAACTCGATTCCCCGAGTCCACCAGCCAAGCACGAGTAGCGAGCCCCAAACACCTATGTACTGGTCAGGATGGAAATAAAGCAAAGGAAAAGTCCGTACCGCGTGTCCGTGCCCGCGTACCGAGTCATGCGCAGCAGATATGCCGCAATGCCGAGGTAGATGTGTAGTAACTTCGAGAGACCTGGAATATGGTACAACATGCGAGGCACGAGCACCAAACTGTTGTAGCGTCTGTCTACGAGAGACTAGGAATATGGATGCACATGCTGAAAGGTGTCAGGTTGTAATATATGGCCAAAGATATGCAAGTAGCACACCTCGTATCTGGCCTAACGGGGACCAACCTCTGAGCAAGGCCCGACACCGTGTACTGAATATCGTCAGGGAGGAACGGAACGTGAGAAAGGAACTGACATGTGTGGATGAAAGATGTGGGGAGGGTAAAGGGTGGTTAACAAGCCGAAATGGGCCAAAGGGACGAGGGACACGACATGGGGGAAAAGGAAGAAGAGTTGTTGATCTTTGTCGTCTGCTTTCCAAATACAGACACCAACCAACGGCACGTGCAGTTTGCGGTCATCGGTCTTACGGCAACTCTAGGCAATGGACTTAGAAACTTTTTGACTTCTCTTTGACAGTTTCCAACTCTTTCCTGCTCTAGATTTGAGTCTGTATGCCAAATAATCTACTCAATCACACCAGCTAACAATATCCTCACCTTACAGAAGATTTTTGGACATAACTGCAAGTGCCCCGAGCCAAGGCAGCAAATGTGGCTAAATTGGCTTGATTTGGCTTGAATTTGGCCATTTTTGGCCGCATTCTCCCAAAGTACCCAAATTTAGAGGTGGGGAACCAAATTTCCCCCAAATTAGGAAAGGAGATTTTTTCCTGATGTCCATTAGACGCTTCGGATAACTCACCTCCGTGACCTCGGCCATCAACTGTCGCGATTTCATCATTTTGTGATGGACGCACTGTCTCCGACTCCCACTTAACTCCCACTAGCTTCACACTCATATCTCAGAATTTTTTCTCATCGTGTGGCCGAATCACTGATTCAATCAGAACCTGACTCTTCCATGCCACGTCCGGCGTGTGAGTCTCGACCGTGGTCTCTTCCAGCCTCGACGTCGAGGTCTTCTGCATCTCCAGCACCAGCACTCACATCTATACGCCGGGCTCGACGCGAGAGCTCGCACGTATGGCGCCCACATCGGCATCCGACCCCGTATTCCCGTTCCAGTTATTCATCCGCATCCTCGAGTACATCCGCTACAGCATCCTCGAGTACCTCCGCTACATCGCCCGTCGACCATCGTCGCCATGGCGGGTAGGTAGCTGAATTCTCCCTGCGTTTGCGTATCGCTGGCTTGTTTACAACCTGCTTACTGTGTACGGCGACGCAGAAACCCGAAATGACAACACCGCACGAAGACCGGCTCGCACTCGTCCAATCCGCCATCGACGTTTCTCTCCAGGAGAAGAATCTCAGAGCCGACGGGCAGTTTGTCTTATGTACGTTCGTTTTACTTTGCCCCTTCTCCCTTCTTCCGCTTCAGGCCCATTCCTTCCTCCGCCTCTATACCCAACAACCATTGACCACCAACCCTAATTCAAACAGACCCGGAAAAGTTCTGGGACTTCGCCGGCTGGCTCTATGGCCAAATGGCGAAACTCGACGGCGCCTCAAACCCAAACACAAACGAGACGAAATACCGCTACCCCGAGATGATTGCGGACTATTTCGCCCAGACGGAGCGCCATCCAAAGCATGCGGGGTTTGTTAGTCAATTGTGAGTTTTGTCTTGTGCCGTTTGCTTGAACTGATTGAAGACGGGTTCGCAGCGTATGTTTGTCTATGCCAGTGTATCTATCGAGGCTGATATATATATATATGACAATTCAGCTCAATGGAGGATTGTACTTCCCATCCCATCCCAATCCACCACAGCCGTTGACAAACCTCTAGGGGCTACGGCCGTTCCGCTACAATTGCGTACCAAATCTATAACGACGAGCGCTTCCTCGAATTCGCCCTCAAAGCCTGGCGCTTCGGCCGCACGTGGACAATCACCGAGGCGCACGCGGCGAACGGGCGGTTTCCGGCGAAGGGGTTGGATGTGGCCAGGAGCTGTTCGGGGTGTAAGTGTGTTTTGCCTAATTGCTTAGCTGCGCGGGGACTGATTTACAACGTTAAACGTGGTTTAGCCACCGTGGCTGGCGGGACGTTTCGAGTGAGGGTTTCTGGGCTATGAATTTTACCGCGCTGAGGGGATTACTGTAGAGCACGGAGCAGGGCACTCCGGGTGTCAACATGTTGGCGACTGGGTGCGTTTTGCGAAGTTCCTTCCTTTCTCCAATTGAAAGTAAGTCGGCGCGGCAACCAGGAACTTCTTTGTGTACGTGTAAATCCTACACTTTCACCCGATCCTCTTGCTTAGATCTGACATCCCCCAACCCAGACTCTCCGCCCTCCTCGCCGAAGCGACCCAGGACGAGAACTACCTCGACTGGGCCACCACCTCCCTCACATTCCTCAAGAACCACCTATTCCTCCCGGGGAAGAACCAAGTCCTGGACTCGTTCGACAGCGGGAATTGCCGTGTGTTGGGGGACCTCCAGGAGCCCCACAATTACGGGCTCGTCATCCAGGGGCTGGCGATTTTGTACTCAATCACTGGGAATGCGAGTCTTCAGACAATGTTTTTTCTCTCTCTCTTGGTCACGATATTGTATTTGACGCTTTTCTTTCCTAGGCTCAACGGCGTAATTTCCGTTGGGATCGCAAAGACGGAATGGCGAGGCGAAGATGGGATCATCGCCAACGAGTGGGAGAGAACCGGGAGCGTCGACCTCGTCCATGGGCTCACCGCGGCGTACGAACGAAATGCAACAAGTCGGGAACTCCGCAAGGTCGTGGCGCAGTACCTCACCGTCCAGGTGCGTCAATAATCTACCAACCACCGAATTTAGGACTAATATTCACGTGCAAGTTCAACGCAGTCAAAGACCTATCCACATTCCCAGACACGAACATCTACTCCGCCCAATGGGTGGGCCCGGCCAGCTCCAGTTTCTCCGGCAGAAATCAAACCATGGCGCTCAGTGTTCTCCTCGCGTCGCTCTCCCTCCCGCTGAGCGAGTCGGACTCGGAAATGATAATCGATCCTACGCGTCAGCTCGTTGCCTTGGGGTTTATCCTCTTCGGCGCGGTGGTCCTTGTTGTGGGCGTAGTCCAGTTCGTCAGGCCCCAACTGGGACGGCTGGTGAAGCGAGCTCTGTGGTTGTCCCTGATCCGGTCTCCGAGGCGCTGGCAGCGATTATTTGGTGGGAGTGTTCGTCTCAGGTGGGCAGAGGAGGAGGAAGAGGACTCTGAAAACATGAGGGTATGGAATGAATCACGTCGAGAACGAGTTGTTGATATTTTTTCTCAGTCCATCCCATCCCAAGATGGTGTTTACCAACTTGACGGCCGAATCGTACAGGAGGATCAGTATCCCATTGCCGGCGGAGGCAACGCAAATATATACCGCGGCACGTTGAGTCGGTCTGATGGGCGGAAGATTCCGGTACGTCGAGACATCCGTCGACCTCACACTGATCTTGCCCAACCCAGGTGGCAATTAAGGTCCTGCGACACATCGGAGACTATTCCGAGCACCAAGAGACTTTGCAGGTGCGTAGGTGTTTGTTCGCGTAAATAATCAAGTATGTACTTTGAACTTGATTTTAGCGCATGGAACGGGAAGTTCAGGTCTGGTCGCAGGTCAAGCACCCAAATTTGTTGCCGTTCTTTGGGATTTGCAAATTGAAAGGGCTAGCGCAGTGGCCGGTTCTTGTATCTCTCTTTTACGAGTTTGGCCACGTCGGGGAGTATTTGAAGAAATTCCCAGAAGCGGATCGCCAGGCTTTGGTATGTTCATCTGTCATATGTATCTGAAACTTTGTTCAAAAAACTTGAGACCGTCGGAGCAGCTACTGGGCTGGCCTACCTCCACAGCCGGGAGATGATCCACGGGGATCTCAAAGTGGTGCGCTGCGTCTCGATTATGGATTCCCAGCTGAACCACCTTTCAGCAAAACGTCCTCGTAGACGCATCTGGCCGTGCTGTCATCTGCGACTTCGGTCTGTCTAAAATTATAGACCAAAGTGGGTATACGACAAGTTGCGTCGGGACGGTAGCGTACATGGCACCCGAGCTGCTCACGGTGCTCGACAACGACAATCCTCGCGGAGCTCGGATTACAAAGGCAACAGACGTATATTCATTTGGACTACTGGGCTTGGAGGCAACCGACTTTCTGCGCACCTTGTTGGACGGCGATAGCTCAACAGTCTTTTCTAGATCTATTCCTCGCAGCGGCCTAAACGAAGACCGACGTCCCCCATCGTAACCAAGCAGACCCTCGCCGACATGCAGCCAAAACGTGAAGACGTTCCGCTGGATACGGTCCCTCCCGTGCTCTGGTATCTTTTCGAGCGGTGTTGGCATTTGAAACCTCACTTGCGGCCAACCATGGCGCACGTCCTGCGGTCGCTCGAAACGTTCGGACGGTCGCTCTCCCGGCAACGCAAACGAACGGCGCAGAATTCCAAAGGGAAGAACCCTCTTCTGCGTCTGCTCCCGCATCTTGTTGCTGGTCCCTCCACCGCTGCGGTATCCGCCAAGACGACATACAGCTGTCGTTTTGACCAACCGCAGTCGGGCTCTTTCGAGGTGGACGACTTTGTTCAAACTGATGCACCCACGCTCGCGGATCGACATACGTTGTACTGGATTCCGGAAACCAACGAGTGGGCAAAGATGGAGGATGGCTTGACACCAAGGATATTGGATGAGGTGGAGCGGGGAAAGTACGCGGAGGCGGTGGAGGCGTGCAGAGTTGACTGGGTTTGGGATGATCCGGACGAGCTGTAGGCGGTTGTGATCGGCGCGTAGGACGGTTTTTGGAGTTGCTAGCAAAAAAGGTTACGAATTACCGTCGGAGGGACGAGTCACAGCACATCTACGCAGAACCAAGCCCTTTGTGAATGATTTTGCAAGTTCTTCCCGCATTGCACTCGCACCTCCGAAATTCGTCATGCCGCGCTCTCGCCCGTGTTGGAGATGACAACCTTCGATAAGTAGCGGCATCCGTTCCGCAGTCGAGCCAGCGCTGCAGTTTCCGAGGCATGGATTGAAGTCCGAGCAAGTCGTTGCAATCTATCGCACTCTGTCATAACGGGGCACACCAAAAGCACCCAGGAAGCCGTAGCTATGGACGCATCAGCAAATATTGGGCCCGAGTGATGCGGTTCGACTTGCCTTCTGCCACCACAGACGTCGGGTTCTCTCTCCGGTTGGTGCTTATCTGGAACGCGGCTGGAGTTTATTCAAGCGTCCCTTGCCTTGCGTATCATCTTGTTCCAGGAAGCATCGCCTACCCAAGACGCTAACCTCAAACCGCTGAAATCTGCCTGGCGCCCAGGCGGCTGCCTATCCGATTTCACCTCATATTGGGCTTCTCGCTTTGCCTTATCCTCACCAACGCATCTCTCCGCCACATATTGCTGCCAAAACCTGTTTTCCGCCACAGTGGCTCATCGGCACGACCACCATCCAGAATTTGTACTGCTGTATGTCTTTTACATGTAGGTTTCTCAAATGCAATGCCATCACTTGAGTTAGTTCTCGCCTTCGAGCCCAATTCGGAAATATTATTTGGCTCCAACGCCTTTGTCAATCAGTTTTTTAGTATCGTCAGTTCAGAAATTATTTCATTATCCCCTCTATTCCAGGATCCGTCACCGGCGCCGGCAGACGTGAAAAGGGAGATGAATAAGGTGAGCTGCTTACCGCTGTATTCCTATACGTGGCTGATTCCCAATGCAGGGCAACGTTCAGTCCAAGACTCGGCCCAAGTCCAGCAAAGGAACCATAACATTGGACTCTTTTCCCGAGATGGCTTATCGCGCTTCAGACCGCTCATCTCGCCGCTGAGATATCTCTAGCCTAGAACCAAAAAATTAACGGCCAAGAAACCGGCGGCAAAAGAAAATAAGGCAAAGAAAAAGGACAACACAGTGAGTGAAACAACTTGATTTCGCACAGTCACACAACGCTGACCGGCATCCAGGTCGGCGAAAACTAATACCATCCAGCCCGATTACGGAACCAGGTCCCGCACCCGTGCTTTATGAATTGCGTTTCTCCTCGACTAATTATTTGCCTCTTCTCAGCGCCTGTCTGTACTTCACTGCGTGTGCATTATCAACTCGAACCGGATGCCTTGTCATTGAACTTTTACTTCCTCGTTGGCCGCGGTCTTGATTTAATTTACTATTTGAACAATAGCCACACACGGGTGCCTGGTATATATGAGGGCTCCGTTATTCAGCGTTAAAGCCAAGCTAAATGTTAATCTGCTAGACGCGTGCCCAAGGGCCAACGTGTGCCTCGTCGCACCTCTATTTTGGCCCAAAGAGAGACAGAATATATTGTCACACAGTTAAGTAGCCCACAATTTAATTTTTGAATGAATAAAAGGTGCCTCGGCAACTGTGGACACCGACACATGGTCTTTCAGACGGTATTTGTCCATGTTGATTCGTGACATGTAACGTGTGACATTACGCGTCTTTGTTCTCTCCTCCACATCTCTCGCCTTTTTTGCTGCTCCCTCGCCGACTTTCGTCCCTCGGTGCCACCTCAAACGACTTGAAACATCAAAAGACACGGCATTCCCAAATTTTATCGCTCTCCGGGACCAAACCGACCAATCAACGCCAAAATACGCGATTTCAGCGTTTTCCACCAACAAGGCCGCGCATGGGCTCAGGATAGAGTTCAGACCCACCCGAAATGACCTTAACCCATGGTAAGTGGTCTTCAGTTCCCTCTACTCGTGGCTGACATAAGTGATGGCCGCTGGTGACTTGGGCTCATTTCTCAACCGAATCCATTCAAATAAAATGCTACCATGAATGTTGAGTGATTCTAAGCTCCTACGTACAAAGATAACCATATGTTTCCCGGTTCAATGTCCTGAAATAAAATAATTTGGGGTATTCTCAGAAATCGACTTTGTAGAAATGTCTGCTATCGAAAATGGTCATGGTAGCATGAAAGGACTTGTGCACCCCGCAATATGTCTACGCAGTCTCGGTGCTCACAACTCCCTGGACCTCGACACGAGGCACGGTGCATGTGGGTTACATGCTCCTCCTAGAACTACCCCACTCCGACTGATTCCACCTACTGTCCCATCAGCTCTCTCCACCACCTTGGACTCAGGCAGTAGGCATTTTGTCAACCGGCGACGGAATAGACAGACGGGAATTCAGTCAGTACTTTTTCTTCGTTTTTCCTACTCTTTCCGCATGTCCCTCTCAGTCCATTCACTGCGCCTGACCCCGATACCTTAGCTGATTGAACATGTTGGAGTGTTGCCCATTCTCGCAGATACACTCATTCAAAGACACTTCCAGGGGCTGATGCGTGCTCAATGAAACTCTCGACTCAGAACTCGGCTCTTGCGGGACGTCTGCGCTCGGACAAATCCACGAGGGTAATGAGCCGTTTTTTTTACCTGAGGCCTCTCAAGTGATTGGTGACTTATGTGTGATTCCAATGATTGTTACGCAGATTTCTTCGAGCACCAAAAATCGTACGTGATCATTTAGCCCAACCCTTCGCTAACGAAGACCTTTCTTTGGTGATCGTGTTATGCCCCGCGGTCGAACTAGGCCACGACTCTTCTTTCAGCCCTCGATCTAGTCGACAGACTTCGCTTCACGCACGCGAACTCGGCGGTGGAACTCTCCCTCTGTCTAGTTGGACCGTGGTCATATCGTGTTTACTTCTCTCCGTAGGTATGTGCCTACACTCCCACGCTCGTTCACCCTCTCTGGTTTGCATAACACGACTTGGCGAGTTGATAATTTACGTATCTAACTAGACGTGAAACGCGCCATATCCTCGCCTTTCCGCTCTCTTTCTTCGCCGCGGACCTTCTGATGCTACCCAGAGGTGGGTTATGTTTGTGCGCTTTCTTCACTCACAAAAGTCTTTGGAGCGCAACGTGCCAATCAGCTTCTCAAGTCTCGTACACTCTAAACGGTACGCAGACTTCATGGATTTGTAAACACCTCTTTTCTTGCAAAAAAGCCTCAATTCCTTTTTCATTCTGGTTAGACTAACGTCGTTTCTTTCGGCTGGCGATGATGCATAACTCCGAGCTCGATCGAGTAAGTTGATTGGTATGTCGCATCGCGACTCTTTATTTTATTTTATTTTATTGCCTTTCGGGGTTAACCCAAACTGTCACCGCTCGTCAGCATTCAGAATCCTACTTGTAAAATTGGCGCCTTCCAGGTGAAGTAAGCTTCTCTCGTTGTACGCCCACTTAATTTTACACCTTCAATTCTCGCGCTGACTTTCCCGGGTACCCGTAACGATTCGGCATGCCTTCCATCTCTCTCTCTTGTTTCTTCTTCTTCTTGTGCTCTTCCCCTCTTCTTTATCTACACCTACTAATGCCTCTTGTCCGAATCTGCATTGTAGGCCACCACAGTTGCGTAGCGATGATGAATTCATGGATCTCGCAACATCCATCCATCCTTTGGCCAAATGAAAGTGAGTGGTTGCGTCGATATCGTCAGATTCCTGATTGTCTCCGGATACCGTTCCGCTCGACAAGTATTAAGAGCCCACCCCTTTGCCACCATCGCGAGAGCTCTTCATTATTATCGTGAGTCACTCGCCCACCATCTGGCCTCGTTAACCGTCCTCTCTAACGCTTAGGTCTTGCGTGATGCCGACCTTGGGTAAGTCTATTTTTCAGCATGCATTCAATTCAGCTCGCTAATATCACTGCTCCCCACGATCTGGATTCCTCGCTCGTGAATCAGTTCTACCATTCACCTTCAACAGCGCGGTTGCACTTGATTCATTCAATCTAATGCTATCTTTGTTTTCCATTTTGATTCTCTGCTTTCAGATCTAGACTCGGCGAGTGGTCCATTTGTGGTACTGTTCGTATTTAACCAATTTGTAGTGCAATTGAGGGCCCGCCTGTCACGCGCCACCTAGATTGTCACGATCTGAGGCCCAAGACAAGTTATTCTTTCTTTATCTATCTGACTCTACGGCTGAAAATGTATCCGCCCAGCGTTCGGTTTTCTGCAGGCTGACACCTAGTACGCTTACCATGGTCGCGGGTTTGTGGGTGACGTTTTGCAGTGGCGCCTGCCTTGGGTTAATCCTCGTTATCTGCCACCTACCTTTCATCGCCCAGACACACTTTTATCGCCCCATCTCTGATTCTGTACCGCTACGTATGGTATGCTCACTCGCATCCTCTATCCTGCCTACAGATACGCCGGAACTGCCGATTGCAAGGCAAGAGACAACGAGCTGGCTTCGACATCGTGCTATTCCGTCCTGCCTGAAGCCCAGACGCGTCCCAAAATTCACCGATTATAACTTGGTGATCCAGCGTGCGTGCATCGAAATTGATGATCAATTTCGCTAGCTGGTACTGACTTGAAACTCTGCGCGGAAAAGGATGCATGACCCATGGTCTTATGACGAATTCCATTCTCCCCTGTTTCGCGCTCACTCGCGTCGATCTCTCGATATAAAGACTACCGAAGATTGTCTAGTGGAGCTCGGGTCTCGCTGAGGGTTGCTCTTTTCGCCTAACGCCGGTCTTGTCTCGTCTCCGCTATTAAATGCCACACTCCACTGATTCTAGCCTCCCCGCAAGTAACGATTGTCTGCTAGTGCACATCAATCATTCTTGCAAAACGGCGTTTCCTTTTTCACTTACAATGCAACGCTGGCAATGCTCGGCCTCTTAGACGGCGCTGCTATCCACCGTCACCGTCCGTTCCTCTTTGTCTGCACCCCGGGATGCTATTCCGCTGGATTGTCCCTCTGGTCTTCACTTCTTTCTCTGCGGCGCAGACGAACCATACAATCGATGATGCTAGTCCTCTCATATCTCCCATCCCGGAGCCTTACACTGGACTGCGACGGCTGCGAAGACTGGGGTCTGGATCTCACGCCGGCCTTTGACAGGACGTATTCGCCGTTCAAACTTCTTGGAAACACCGGTCAGAACTCCCAGATAGGACTTGAGTTCAATTTCACTGGTGCGTGCGCACGTTGCCCTCATTTTCTATTAAATCGATGCCTGTTTCGACCAGGAACTGCACTGTATATCTTCATGATTATCCCTGCCTTTGATGACAACTATAATACCTCGTCGCATCCCGCATTCGCCATGGACGGCGTGCCACAGACTGCCAATTACACCTTGGCTCCTAAAAGCGTTGCTAAATACAACGTTCTCGGATACGCGAATGAAGACCTCTCAGATGGCCCGCACACGTTCGGTATGAGCCCCCAGGAAACACTCCTTGTGTTTGATTATGCTGTCTACACGTACGTCCCAGTTCCTGCTATCGGTGGTGGCTAATTTGATTTCGCCGCTCAAACGACTCCGAGCCCGATCCCAACACTATTTCGTTTCCCGTAGAAGCGACCTGCACCACTATCACTTTCCTAACGCACCCCTATTCCACTGCGACAAGCACAACCACGTCGAGCTCAAAGCAGAATAACTTGAACACGGCCGCCGGCGCCATCGCGGGCGCAGTTGTGGGAGGCCTCGTCGCGCTGAGCCTGGCAGGCGTTCTGGGAGTCATCTGCACCTCGCGTGCGAGACGCCGCAAGGGCGCCGCTATTACCCCCAGGATGGAAGAATCAGGACGATGGAACGTTGGGGCTCTGGCTGTCTCAAAGGTCGCCGTTGTTACTGCGCCGGCTCATACAAAGACCGAGGTCGCACTCACCTCGACGGAAGACGCCGCCCAGGGGCTCCGCATTCTGAGAGAGCAAGTTCGGCGGTTCGAAGAGAGAACGGGAGCTACGATTGTTACCCAAACAACGGCGCATCACGTTCTGCAGCAAAGGGGCGGCGGGATGGTCATGGCGCACCACGCTTACGGGACGAGCACGGTTCGGGTTCGGGTATCGGCGAGACGTTGGTGGTGCATACCGATAGTGGCATTACATTGACGGTAGACGAAGAACCCCCGAGGTATATCCCGGGTTGAAGGACCAAGGTAGATTGGCTTCGGGCCGAGCCTTCGAGTGCGCTGGAGTTTGCGAGGAAGATTTAGTGTAATGTATAGCACTGGGTGGTGTAGAAGGGCCGTAGCAGGTCGTAGAACAGTCGTAGCATGTTGTAGAAGGACTGTAGCATTTCGGTCCTGCGGAAACATTCGGGATGTAGGGGACAGCCCCGAGGATGAGATCGGGGATGCAGCAGGATGCGGCGTGGATGTAAATTTTGTAGCGGGCCGATGGCTGCGGACGCTACGACAGTAGTAAAAGCACTAGTGAAAGTTGACCCAAAACTAATTTGAAATCCGAATGACATCATCTGAACGGCGGCGTCGTAGCGCGGGCGGCGCCGCCGCAGCGCGTCTAAAAATAAATTTCCACCCCGCCCCCGCGTAAATGTTGAACTGCGAATGCAATTCCGAACAGAATATGGTGTGTATAGATTCAAATCCACGGCATTCCATGGGATTGCCCGTTACAGAAAGGATTACGCCCCCCGTTTTTTTTCAGAGCGTTGGAGGACCAGGAACGGCCAAAAAAGCAGTTTTTCAACACAGCTGAAGATTTCACCGTGCACGATCCAATAATGGGGCGCTTGAGCTGGGAGTCAAGCAGAAGGGGTATATCGGTAGGAATCGACCTAGGTGGTTTTCCAAGTCTGAATCCGACGGGAGCGACGTCATTGAGACCCCACAGTGCCAGACAGCCTGGCTGGATCTTGATAGTAATTTCCTTTACAATCGGCCGTAGCTTGAAAATTGGGGAATTTGAGTGCTATCTAATTAATTACAAAGTGGGTGTGAGGGTGGGCAATGAGTAAAATATTTCGTCTGGCTCTGTTTTGAAATTTTTTGAGACCGGGAAACCCAATGTAGCGCGGGTTACATCCGAGGACAGAATTTTGACGCAAATGACTAGTTTTTTTTGGAATTTTAAGGAAGAAATTTTTGAAGGGGAATTTTTTTGTTCTCGCAAGAGACTTCCTTCCCGCAATTTTAATTTTGGGGGACATTGTTTTTTTGGAGTAGAAATCCTTCCCGCAATTGTGCGGGAAGGAATTTTGGGGGGCATTTTTTTTTGTAAGAGAAATCCCTCCCGAGAACAAAGGTTAGGGAACCAGGAATTCTTAAAATGAGTGTTGAACAGACGGGCGGAATAGTCTAGCCAAAAGAAAAGTTACCTCTGAACACAGTTTGTGGTGATGGGAAAGTCGGAGTTTGAACTTCACGTGTTGTCAGCGCTCTCTGTCAGCCATCACCATCACATCGAAGTACATCGAAACACAACGCCCAATCCACCCGGTACCTTATTTATCGACACCACCGTTGGCCTGGATTCCTCGGCACTCAGAGGAGGCGGAAGTGCAAGTGAGATGAAGAAACCAAGAAAAGCGGCGTTTACCACTCGACTTTTCCGGTTGGACAGATTAGCGCTGGTTTAGCACGGGAGTGTGGCGATAATTGTTTGGGCTCCTGAGGCGATTATCTTTAGGTCGGTGTCTGGGGGTTCCTAATTCAGTTTCGCTTGCTATCTTTAATTTAGTTTTAGGCGCCAACCTCCATCCATTTCATCTCAATTCCGGATATACCAGGCCCAGCATGTGGCGCTCGATGCGGCGGAGACCACACGTAAACGGAGAACTCTAGATGAACAAAGTCAAAGATGCTTGGATGGGAAGTTGGTTTCGCTGAAAATAATTTGTAGATTTTGGTGCTTCCAAGGTGATTGAATGCAGAATTACTTGTATACGTCGCATCCTTTCTCCCCGAAACAAACTCACAACGGCTCCTCCTTGCAGCTGAGAATTCATACTATCGATACTAGTGCAAGTGAGATGAAGATTACAAGAAAAGGGCGTTCGCCACTCGACTTTTCTGTTTGGACAGATTAGCGCTGGATTACCGCGGCAGCGTGGCGGCGGTAATTGTTTGGGCTCCTGGAGCGAGTATCTTCCAAATCATCAGGTCAGTGTCTTGAAGATTCTCAATTCAGTTTCGCTATCTCATACAGTAGCTGTAATTTTCTGAACCTAGTTTTAAGCACCAACTTCCAATGCATCTCAATTCCCGATAAATCGGACTGAACGTGTGGCGTTGAGCGGCGGAGAGAACACGTACACTTAGAACCCTAGACCACTAGTCATCCCACAGGATATCAAATAAATCAAGTTCGTGTCGATTTCATTGAAAATAATTACAGATTCTGACGGAGCTTTTCAAGGCGTTTGAATTCGGATTTACTTACAGAGATGCATCACCTTCTTTTTACAAGGAGTAAACACTCAATAGCTTCTCCTCCTCGGAGTTGACGGTTCCTAGCATTGACGATCGCTCACTGCAATTCTCTTAGCCTTCTCGATACCAGGCGAGTGGAGGAACCTGGCGTCTGTAAATACCTGCATTGATCGCGTCTTGCCCCCGCGACGACTATTTATGGTCCCCGCTCCTAGTCAACGGTTGGCATACGTGAACAGGTGGGTAGCTATGAATCAACATCCATTTTCGGCGCAAATGAAAATTTGCACAGGTCTGGGGGTAAACCTTTTCACCACCGTGGTGTCTGCTCTCGTCGCTTTCGCGTTGGGTTGCCTCCAGCATCGCACAGTAACTGATACGGCCGGAAGACAGTTGACCACCGACGCCCAGAGCTTGGCGCGCTTGGGCTTGTCCGGAAGACTAGGTTCGCCGCATTTGGGCAAAACCAGTACCTCGAATTTTAGTACGGCAAACCTTCGAATAGCCGCCCGAATGGAAAATATATATCTATCAAGAAGCACGCAGGGGAAAAATATGATGTCGAATTCATCGGTCTAGGCACAACTCCCCGATCGGCGCCTCCGTATCAAGCACATTTCTGGATATGTTTCTCGGGTCCCGTATGACGGCACTCCATGAAACAAACTTATCGCTGTCTTCCTAGTTTGCGATTGTACCCATAAGAACAAATCAGAACTACGTTCTATGAAGTTAATCGAAATACAACCGCCCAAGCCGCCCGGTAGCTTATCCGTTGACACCACTCTTGGCCTGGATTCCTCGGCACTCAGAGAGACGGAAGTTCAAGTGAGATAAAGATTTCAAGAATAGCGGTGTTTGCCACTCGACTCTTCTGGTTGGATAGTTTAGCACTGGTCTAGCGCGGGAGTGTGGCGATAATTGTTTGGGCTCCTGAGACCACTATCTTTTGGTTTCAATCTTTTCAAATCATTAGGTCGGTGTCTTGGGGATTCCTAATTCAGTTTCGCTTGCTATCTTAAATTTAGTTTTAGGCGCCGACCTCCATCCAATTCATCCAATTCCGGCGTGTGGCGTTCGGTGCGGCAGAGACCACACGTAAACGGAGAACCTTAGATGAATATAGTAAAGGATGCTCGGGGTTTCACTGAAAATAATTTGCAGATTTTGATGGTAACTTTCAAGGCGTTTGAATGCAGAATTACTTGTATGCGTCGCATTCATTTCCCTGGCATTAATGCACTTTTTTCGCCTTTCTCGATAGCAGACGAGTGAAACCATCATGCGTTGGTGATTATCGGCATCGATCGCGTGTTGCCCACCATGACGACACTTCTAAGCTAGATGATGATCACCGTTAAACCGTTCAAAGGGCTGGCATCTTGGTTTGCCGTCATTCGCTCCTTTCTCAGACACCCGAGGAGCCTGGAGCACGCGCGCGCAATAACGGCAATTTCTTGGCAATTTCCCATGATTGCCGACGAATGAACAACTTCAATATCCGCTGAACAATTGTGGTGAGGGGTGACACCCCGTGAACATTTGGTCGTAATACTACAGTATGCTGTATCACGATTTAGTGTCATAAGATGGCGGTCCTTCGTCAATTGAGGTCGCACGCATCTCCAAGGCCCGCAGACGTTGCTCCAGCGAGGGGCTTGTCGTAGAGCCTGCGGTTCGTCAGCGAAGTCAGTCACGCATAGTTGCCCTTCGAATCGCACCTGAAGTCGAACCTTGCTGTGTGCTCGGCGGCTCCCAGCTCATCACCATCTTGGAATCTGCAGGGAAATATCAGACTCCGAGTCGAACCATTGAAGATAATACAGGGCACCCGATGTGAAGCTTGTCCTCGCCCCCCCTGCTCGGAGTCCTCCACCTGTTGCCGAGCTTGGTGGATCTGTTCCGGCGCGTCGATCATCCGGGTCGGTGTCTCCTTGTTATAGTCCTGCGGGAGCAGAACCGCAGAACTAGGCGTGTCCATTCTCTGCCCGTACAACTCCACCGCCGGCGACAGCTGGATATCGACCTTGGCCACATCGGTATCCGCATGCTGCATGGGAGGAGCTCTTCCTGGAAACATCAAATGTGTTTAAGTGCCATGCACCAGATCCTAGAATATATCGATCATACGCACTGGAATCCACGGAGGTGCCCCTTTCTTGGGGGCCAGCGCCTCCGAGCAATTCGAGACTCAGGCTGGCTCGTTCACCTGTCCTGTTGCGTCGCCTGACCATCCACCAGCCCAGTCCAATCAGCAAAATGCCGACCGCCGCGCCGACTGCACCGCCCGCTATGTCCCTGATTCGGGTTGACGCGCTGGAGGAGACTGTCGAGGAGGTGGGTGTGCTAAAGACTGTCGAGGAGGCTGGTGCGCTAAGGACTGTACTGGAAGGGTTCGAGGAGGCAGAAGTGCTTAACGAGGCTGAAGTGACCGAGGTGACCAAGGTAATGGCACTGCCGCACTTCAGACCAACGATCAATGACCCCATTATTACGGCCAGCATTGCGGCGAGGATAGTACGTACACAGACCGAGATAGTATCGTTGCCACAGGCCTCAGCGTTTGGATCTTTCAGACATATGTACCTAACACGATGTGGGTGAATCAGTACATCTGGGCGAAACTATCAATCATACACGAGGCCCGTGATCGAACTGGTGTAATGGTCAAAAAATATGGGCGCGGGGCTACAACCGAATATCCCCGCGTCGCACGGGTTCCCTGTGGTGTCGAGCCCATCGACGACCGCGCAGACGGTGTTGTAAACGTTCCCTGCATTTTCCACGGCAGCGATCAGACTAACACTGGTTTGCTTTTCCGTATTATTTTCACTCACAGCGGGTACTTCCATTTATAGAGCTAGGACTGGGAATGCCAAAGTTGGCCCCTGGCAGTGAGCAGATAGCGTGGGCGGTGATGCAGAAACCGAGAAGAGCTGCGAGAGGAATATGAGCCTTCATGTTACTGGCGCGACAATTGTTGAGGAAGAAGTCCGAGGTATCAACCACTGCGCAGTGGAGGCCCCGAATACCAGGCCCTTATATACAGGTAGGTCCCGTCAGCCATCATTCCTAGGTAAGAACTTCTATAGGGCCCGATTGATATGCCGAGGTGCATATATCGTTCAACGATCTGGGCCTCCCACGTCGCCTCTTTTGGATCGTGTACTATGAGGCAAAACAGATCCTTCACACAGTGAGACTGATTCACGCCGACGACTCTGCTCGCTCCTGATGAGATCAGAGTCAGTGCATAGTCCGAGCTTCACGAGCTCCGAGCCATATTATGGTTATCGCAGTCGCGGCAAGCTGTTGTTGATCCTCCATATTGTCCCTCGTCATCCTTGGTGACGTTCTCCGAGCTAGCTGCGCGTACAGAGTGCACGCGTCCATATGTATCAATCAACGATGAACCTACACTATTTTTATTGGTCATGGGAAGCCTGACAATGATTCAGCGCCTCTCTCGGCATCGCTGGGACCCCTCAGGTATTCCAGAATATGACATTATGGAAAGTCATCCGTTTTTTTTTTTTTCGTTTTTGCGTTCATTTGGGGCGAACTCGTTACAGGTACCAAAGATGATCAGGCCAATGGGAAAAAAAAACCGAGTGGGTCCGCTGAAAAATCTCTGGGGTAAATAATTTGTTCGCGAGTTAAACGCTGCGTAGTTGCAGCGGGCGAGGCGCGGAAAAAGGTTTAATGAAATGACGAAATTCGGGCCGGTATAGGCACTTATGCGCGCGCTAATGGGGCGGAGTTTGAGACAGACGTGCGGTGATTAAACGCTGCGTAGTTGCTGCGGGCAAAGTTGCGGAAAGAGCCGCAAATTGTGATCCTGCTGATTCGCAAAGTACATATGGAGATACGGCTTCAGACGGACAGGTAATCTTACCAGAGAGCACTGGGCCCTTAGCACTTCGGTTGCTGTGGAGCCTTGCGGATGCAGGTGGCCTGCCGAGAGTCGAGACGCTGCATTGAACTTGGTTCAACTTGAATCCATTGAAGGTATGCAGATATACGATAAATAAGTTGTCAGCGATAAGTAGCCCAGGTTTCGAAGATCAACGGAAGCGAGGGCCGCTTTCAATGCCAGTAGTTGAAAATGAGGTATTATCTTCAGAAACGACTCATTGAAGCTACTGTGACTGCCCCTATTATGCGTCGGACTTTGTCCCACAGATTACCTCTGTTTCTGCTGCCTAGACAGTGAACAAGATGCATTTGTAAAGGTAACAACTTTGTGCTGCGCTGGACAGACAAAAGTGGCAAGAACGTGGAGCCATGGGTTGATTTCTTTGATTTCGTTTCTGCGCATTGGTCTCATTTGAAAATCGTGTAAGGCCCATCCTCATGTGAGTCTCATGAGGCCTGAGTCTTGATCGTCCAAAAGCGTCTGATGAACAACCAGACCGCTACGCGCTAGTATTATTACTCGTATCTTAAGCAGATCCCTCAAATCAGTATGTACATGTTTGCAATCACCTCAATTCAGCATTTTTTTTCTCAACCGCTTAACCGTGCACAGGTATTTGCAATCCAGTTTCTCTTTTCGACTATTGCTTCCTCGGTCAACCCCACCATCAAAGATTATCGATCATCTGGGCGCCAGAATTTATTTTCGACCTCGCCGATCAGCCCTCAACCCCCGTTCATAAGGCAGGCTCTTCGTCGGTCTCCTCCCCACGATCTGCCCCCTCATCGGATCTCGCTAATTCTGTCGACGCCTTACACTCTACCTCTGAATGTACCTCAAAAATCAGCGACCTTCCTCTCTTTCAACATGACAACAAGGTCCTCAACGCGCATCCATTCTGGGCGCTCACAACAATCTGAAGTTTGCGATTATCAACAGCAAGGGCAACACAACTCAATTGTGTCAATTCGAGCTTCTCTCAATTTATCAAGATTACTGTTTCTACGTCGCAACACGCTGCTGACCATCAAGCTGTCCGGACAGGACCGACACTCAGGACCATTAACTCCGCCATACTCGCAAGCTGTTGAAAACCGTCCTGGGCGCCCGACGATGTCATTCCGATTCAAGTTATTCCAGACCAAAAAGCCGTGGGTTCTATTTTTTTTGGCTCGCCGACCGCTGTGAACAACTGAACCTTTCACTTCTCGAAGACCAAGCCGAGAATGTACAATTCTCACTGATACCCCTCCCTCTCCCCGTCTTTGTCATGCCTCATTCGCTAGCTCATTCAGAGACTTGGCCTGTTCTTTGTACTATCAGGACATCGCAACTTCCCGCAACTCTGGTCAGGGACAGAAATGGTGCGTGCCTCTGCTTCCTTGAATACCCCCGACCCCATTCATTCGGACAGGAGTGGCTCATTTCCTAAAATTCACATTGAACATTTTCCACAATCTCACTAATGATTTCTCACTGGCCCTCAGGATATCTGAAAATTCAAATGCGGAACGCGATAGGTATGGGGCTAGCAGGAGATGGGTTCGGTTCATTTCCGGTCATAGCACACTGATTCATTTTCTTGAATAAGAAGACAATATTGTTGCTGACTTCACGCTCCTCCCGAACTTTGGGTTCAGTGTGTTTCATCTGTTACTGGCAGTGGCGGTGGAGCAGCTGTGTTTATGTTGGAGCTATATAGAAGTGTGCTGCCAATGTCTTTTAATCGGACTTGATTTCGTTCTACCACCAGCTGAGATCTCGGATTCCTGCAATTTGAATTTATTTGCTGTCCAGAATTCAACATTGATTTCTCAGTATAAGTCCAATGAACTGATTTATTTATTTTTCGCAGCAAGATTACCCGCCGGAGCGAAGCGAAGGCAAGTCTTGTCTCCATTCCCACGATTGGACGACGGGCATCACATCGGAGGAGACTGACCTGCCGAGAGAGCACATTAGACTAAACCCGTCCGACTCGATTTGGCGCCTAGTTGACATGATATTTCGTCGTTTTTCAAGATGCCGGTCGCGTGTAATTCAGAACCTGTTTTCTCAGTCCAGAAGGGGATACGTGACAGTTTCCTCTTCGAATTGGTCGGCAATAATTCATTTTGCCGCTTGTTCCCCGCTGTCTCGTGTCCCCGCGCTCTTCCCTCCTCCGCATGCAACAATGAAACCTCGGCCCATCATCCCTCTCACGGCTGCATTCTTCCTCACTCTCGCCTCCGCCCAAGCTCCCGACCCCGCGTCGTTCGTCGACCCGTTCATCATTCCTGTCCCATCTCAGCGTCTTCGCCACTCCAGTAAGCTCTCTTTTCTCCAAAGCCCTCTCAGTCAGTTTAACAATCTCCAAGACAGGATGGCAAGATCAACACTTCTCCGTCGACTGTGCCTTGTGCTGGTCGTGATGCTCGTGCTGTGTTCGTACGCGCTGTTTTCCGTCGTTAATCGCGAACCCCGCAACATCAGCCATCGCGGTAGCTCCGATCCTACCAGAGCGCACCTTCTCAGCCTCCTCGTCGACGTCGCCTCCGCGGACGGGGTCGTGTATGGCGCGACGGACAGCCAGGGCAGGACGATGGACACAGCAAAAGTCATCCAGACGCCCGAGGGCGATTACCTGGCTGTCTACCACACCTTGCGCGCCGACGGCCGGTTTCACGCCGCCATCGCGACCTCGACGGACCTCCTCCACTTCACCTTCGTCGCTGACTTTGGCGCAGGTTCGAGCCAACCGACGCTCTTCTCCGTGGGCGACGGCAGCTACGTGATGGCGTGGGAGCAGGACCCCAACAATCACATTGCAGTGCGGTACTTTTCTAACCGCGCGAGCCTCCTCGCTGCCGAACCAACACGGTCCTTCGACACTCCCATGACCCTCTCGAGTTGCGCCGAGGGCACACCCAATATCTACTCGGTCCAGCTCAACCCCGACATCGACCACTCTTTCATCGATATTGGCGGCCACTACTTTCGGAACTGCCAGGTCGATCGGCAGCAACGAGGGAACCTCACGAACCTCAATCATTGGGTCACGTCTCCTCGCCCTGATGTTGACAATGCCATTTTATTTTGGGGCGTCCAGGGCAACATCGGTGATAGGGATGCTGTCGCTTTGGACGGATTCGAGTTCCAGGTAATCGAAGGCCAGGGCACCCTGGGCGATTTTGGCTCATGGCGAACTTACCTATACGACTTCTCGACGGGGAACGCGGATCGAGCGAACGTCGTCACCGCGCATGGGAGTACGGCGTTTGCGAATCCGTCCATTAGCAATATCAACGTCGATGGGCAGAACGCGGTGATGGTCGGCCTGTTTATCCCCAGCGAAGGCGCGGCTCCCGGGGAGGCTGGGCAGCTGATCTACTACCGCAAGTACTAAAGGAAGGGGTGGATCCAAATACCTCATGTATTAAGCAGATGCCTCGTATCAGATTGCACCTGTTTGCAACCTTCCATTTTTCCCACTGTCTGCCGGCGCTTCCCGTATGTGCGTGCAATTTCCTGTTTTATTTTCGGGGTTCTCCAGTGCATCAGAATTTAGCTTTGGGCCACGGAACTGGCCGCTCCACAATTTGTTTTCAACCTCGCCGATCAGCGCTCAATTTCCGCTGAAAAGGAAGGGTCTCCGTCGCTCTCTTTCTTTCATTCTCACCCCCATCATCTTCCGCCCGTATCACTTAGATCCTTTACACCGTGCGTCCTCCACTCTAAATTGTTGAAGTAGAGGCTCGACACGCCTTAACGTCGGCATGCGTGCGCTAACGCACGTATGTGTAGACCTCCCCCTGTAATCTGTACATCTCACCATTTCCCCCATCTCTACCGGACTTACTTCCGCTCGGAGTACTTTCCGCTACTCCGCCCTACTTATCCCATTGATACACGAATACGTACCTCAGTCGTTCACCCGTTTGTGCACGCCTGAGGTATGTCTCTCTACATTACTTATTTATTCCTATACTTACACTGTTGTAGTATTACTCGCTATCACAAAAAGTAACCGGAAATGCATTTATTGTGATAGATTACGTGCACTGGGCTGGACCACCTACCATTCACAGATACCTTAGGATCCTACCAGGAGATATGCCCACTTGCTTTGGAAATCTGAGCTCACTGGCACCGGCTAGAGCCACCGAGAGATCAATAATGGTGATGGCAATTATGTCATTTGTGGGTCACAAGAAAGATTGACCTCGAATGGACAATCTGAGACCCAATTAACAGTGGGTCAACTATGTAATGAGTTCTGAAGCATATTTACAGAGTTCTTGACAGCAGAAATTTTTGAATATCTTGAAGGAACAAGTCAGCAAACCGCTCTGCAACAGCAACACAAAATCTCAACATGCACCAGGTAAACCCCTATTATAAACTTGATCCCTCCAAAGCGGTATCCTAGATGAGTGGTATAGACCGTCACAAGTATCCTCATCATTTTTAATTCAATAATAAAGCACTCAGGCACAAATTCTGGTGCTAAATAGGATGATGCTTCGTGTGAAGACTTTGCCGAATTGCCTTGCTGAATGTTTAACCTATTTTCACTTATCTATCAGCTTCCCAGCCTCATATTTAAGTTTCAGAAGGTGGAGGGCATCCCCAAGATTTGTCCTCGAGACTCTCCACAAAGTTTATACTTGGAAATGACTGTAGGTTGGAACGTTTTTGGCCATCTGATGCAAAATCAGGTGTAATAAATATAACCCATTTGCCGAGCACATACCCACCGATTTCGAAGGTGACTTTCGTGTTAAGGGTGGCCATATAACCCCAAAAACATACTGATCAAGTTGGACCAAAAGTATTCCACAAATTGATGCCGTAAAACTCCGATTTCCGGTTACTTTTTGTGATAGCGAGTACTTCTTACAGGTATACCAATACAGTCGTTCACCCGTTTGTGCACGCCTGAGTATTACTTCTTACATAAATCATTCCTCAGTCGCCTCTGTAACCAACATAGGCACCCCCCCAGTGCGTAACGAATCCACGAGCGGCAGGTGTCTTCATCAAATTACTCGGTGGAGGGGTGAGTGATGTATCTTCTTCGTCTCTTTGCCATTCGGTTCCGAACAGCTCGAGGTGTTGTGCGCTGCGTAACGGCATGTTTTCTACACTTTCTTTTTGCGCTCTCGGCTCATTTCCCCCCTGGTCGCAATTTCAAAATTGACCACTCCCAGCTGAAAGAAGCGATGTTCGAAAACAAGTGAGTGCTCAGAGACGATCCTCAGCGATGATTCAATAATCCCATGTCTGCCAGCTCTCAACAGCTTGAGCGCGCCTCACATTGATGATTTACTGATGTTGCGTTCATTCCAATATCCATCGTTCTTTCCTCTCGGTTCATTTGTAACTCATGAGAGCTCAAACTCCTTGGATTGCGTTGATGATTTACTGACGCTGCGTTCATTCCAGTATCCTTCGTTCTTCACTTTTCACTCCCTGGGTCAATTGCGCAATCGGTGGGTGTTATACCCAAATAAATTTGCATATACTAACTTTCCGTTACAGACAAGTTACAGACCTCATCTGTGCCTTGCCATGGACGATGCAGGTGATCATTCCGCGCCGTCGACACACCTGCTCCACGACATCACGTAAGATCCCCTTCCTATTAGCTTCCCCCCCTCCCTTTTTTCCGTCTGCTGTACATCCCAGATAGCCCGAGAAGGTAGGCTATCATGCTCTAGGGTTACTAGGGCACCAGAGGGTGAGGGTTAACCCTAGCTTAGGGTTACATCCCCTGCAGCTGGTGGGTCAGGCACGGAGCCTGAGAGCAGGATAGCTGTAAATAGTTACGGCAAGTCTGCTCCTAAGCCCCGCGCCCCACCGTGCCTGACCCTTGAAGATTAATTACTTTGTATTTCAGCAAATAAAGGCACCCCGGGTGGCCATCATTGAACAGCAGACAAAATTCACACCTTTGTCAATAGCTCCCTCTGCATTGATGGCCACCCCGGATGGCCATCACTGAACAGCAGACAAAATTCACACTCTTATCAATAGCTCCCTCTGCATTGATGGCCACCCCGGGTGGCCATCACTAAACAGCAGACAAAATTCACACACTTGTCAAGAACTCCTCCTGCACTGATGGCTACCCCGGGTGGCCATCACAACAAATTTCGACAATAGGACAAAATTCACATATGTTTACAAGTCTTGGTGCAAGAAAGAATCACGCACTTTTGAATAGGTCCCTTGCAGTGATGGCCAAAAGTTCACACGCTTGTCAAGAGCGCCCTCTGCACTGGTGGCCACCCCAGGTGGCCATCACTTGAGGGAGGACAAAAATCACGCATATATTTACACCATTTTGTGCCACAAAAAAAATCACGCACTTGTCATTAGCTCTCTCTGCACTGATGGCCACCCCGGGTGACCATCAGTTGAGGGAGGACAAAATTCACGCATATATCTACACCTTTTTGTGCCGAGGTGGCCATCACTTGAGAGAGGACAAATTTCACGCATACAGCTACACCTTTTTGTGCCACAAACAAAATTTCACGCACTTGTCAAGAGCTCTCTGCACTGATGGCCACCCCGGGTGGCCATCACTGGAGAGAGGACAAAATTCAAAAGCTTGTCAAGCGTTTCCTCTGCAGTGATAGCCACCCGGGGTGGCCATCACTTGAGGGAGGACAAAGTTCACACACTTGTGTATAGCTTTCTGTGAACAAAACTCACGCATCTGAATATATTTGGCCAATCACAGTGGCGACAGAATGTTCTGCATACTGTTCTTTGGGCTCGTTTCTTGCCCGAATCACTTCAAATAAAATGTAGGCATACTTCTGGGATGTTAGGAAACCCCGCCCTTGTTAGACCCTCTTGGTCCTGTACGCGGAAATATTCCGGAATTGCTTAGAGCTCCGTTCACGCCGTGTTCAGTCGACATCGCACTGGCCAACGCTCTCCTCTAGACTTTAGTTTTGTTGCCGCACTCAACTAGCCGCCGACTGCGCGGCGTCCGATGCCCGCCAGAAAGCGGGTCGAGTACACGGTTAGTACTTCCTCGAGCTTTTTATTCTTGTTCCCGCCTCCCCGCAAGCATATATTGCTCCTAGTGACCCTATCATGTCTCTTTCGACATTCCCGATGTCGTTATGCCCTTAATCCTTTCACCCCCTCCGCGATTCCGGGGACCCTCCTCCCGTGCTCCAATCCACGACTTTGCATTCCAAGCGACGTTCCGCTCGCACAGGCCTTGCGTGCAACGTGTGTCATCTCTCTCTTTAATCTCTTTCACCCTCCTTCTTTCTCTCTGCCTCTGCCTCCGTACTGTGCTTCTACACCCCGTTCTCTCACCATTCCTCCCAATTAATCTAGCCACGTTGACTAACTTTTGGACAGCTCCATAGACGGCGCTCCGCCTGCCTCCCCGGGCACAAAATTTCTCGGCAGGAGGACACTCTCGCCCTCACCCCGGTACATTAACAGTCCTTGCGCACCGACGCACCTGCACCGCGCAGCGCGTCCCCACGACTCCGACGGAACGATTTGCAATTCGCCAGAGGCCGTTGTTACTTGTGCGCAGTGCGTTTTCGTTACTTTTCTCCACAATAACTCGTTCCTTTTCGTCTATTCGTCCTCACCTCGCAGAAACACCTTTACACGACCTTACACAGGATCTCCGTCGAGACTTTGGATATGCGAGAGACATTATTGTGCTCCGACGGTTGTGCATTTTAAACGACAATGCTCGTGTTTGTGATGGGTGCGTGCTCATTCATTCTCTTGAGAACCGCTCGTGCATCGGAAGATTTCTGGCGCCCCACAGACTGAGTCCAATGTGTGTCCTTAGATGCCCTGGGCCCCTCGCAAACCCTCCGCGAACATGTTCTCACGTTTTGATCCGATTTGGTACCCCGCAAATCGTACCTGTACCTTCGTTATCTCCCTCCCTCGCACGTACCATTTTTTCCTCCATCGTGCGCACGCACGCGCACATCTGGGCGTGCGTTGATCGAGGTGTAATTATCGCGGCGAGATAGCGCTCACTATAGGTGTTGTGCAAGAGATGGGAACCAGGTGTGTGTGTATTTTCTTTCCCGCCTACACACTCTGGTCACCATCTCGTCGCGCTTTCTTACCGGCTTTCTCACTCATGGTAGTTCCTTTTCTCTCCTCGGTTTCCATCGCGCGCAGGCCCATGAATGATGACTCTCAGCCTTCCACAGCATACTCGACGGCGGTGAGGACTTCATTCATCTCCGTCCCACGCTGACCAACTGCTCACTTCCTCACACTCCCAATCTGAGTTGGACCAAACCCTTTCAAGCCGCCGATCCATAATACCTGCAGGGTTCCTTCAATCTCTCTTTTTGGACTACTCGGCAAGTGTTCACGGCCCCCCACGTAGAATTCACATGAATTCGTACTGCAATTTTATCTGAGGAATACCCTTCGTGGCCGATGTATCGCAGTGGGTCTTGTTGGAGATCCAAGCTTGACCATGCGGTTCACATGTGGTTCACCATGGCAATTAGTGTTGCCGCGACTCGAAAAGTCGAGTCACGACTTGACAAGTCGACTTGAAACGGCATTCGACTCGACTCGACTCGACTTGCGTGGGGTCAAGTCACTTGAAGTCGACTTGAGTCGACTCAAGTCAGTCAAGTCGAGGGATTTTTTTCGAAATGGTTGTAATGAATGCCACATTACGTAGGAATACTGTAGACAAATGCACAAATGAATTCAACCAAAATTGTGCAGGAATGATGGAGCACTGTTTAAGCCGGGTTCCTGCTGCGATCTTACAGACCAGATACATTTAAAACCTTATACATCAGATGACAGATTTTTGTTATATTTTTCTAGATTTAATTAGTGCTCAAAACTGGATCGAAACGTGAACCAACTCAACTGTGAAGTTGGCGTGACATATGTCACGTTGTGTCACACTCGTGACAGCCGGTCACCAAAAAAAAAAAACTGTTCCAATGGCGCCTACCTATGGAAATAAACATTTCTTAAAAATACTCCGACTCAAGTCACTCAAGTCGGTCCAAGTCAACTTGCAACTGACTTGGAAGTCGCGGCGAAGTCATCAAACGACTTGACTTGACTCGGCTCAAGTCGACTTCCGTAAGTCGACTCGAGGGGGCCAAGTCAGAAGTCGCGGCAACACTAATGGCAATCATTATCGGTCCATGTGCTTTGCTATCTGTTGCTATACCTCCGCATTATTTTATTCAGTTCTCTACTTACATGTGATACTATTCTTATCTATTGGATATTCGCCTACATATAAAAAGCTAGAATACTTGTGGTAGTTACCTCACTGGTTTGCCTCGCAATTATCTCTTGCTTGCAAACTCCCTTCCTGAGCAAATTCTACAGGTCTTCTGTGCCCCGCCGTTGGTTTCTTATGTCCCGCGGTGAAGAAGAAATTGGCCGGATTGTCCCAGGCCGTACCGAAAAATTGCTCATTCCGAGGGCTGGAATTTGCTGAAAACAGTGCCAAATTGGCCAGGGTTTTGCTGCTCGGCACGCTCGATTTCAATCGGTAAGCGACCAATTTGCTATCACCCTTGGTTTTGAATATTCCCAGTGGCAAAATGAGCAGGAAAGAGGTAGGTTGAGTGCCTCGATATTCCTCGCCAATTTGGACTATCCTCGATCTGGCTCGATGTCAAATCGAGGAGCTTCGAGGGGCGTCTATGCACAACGAGGTCCGTGTTTAGCTGAATGAGGTACACTGGGTCCGAAAAAGTATTGGATCACGTGGATTTCAGAAAAGATTAAGAGCGTGCTCAATGCTCAACATTTTTTGACTAAGTCTTTTGTGCTCAAATGGTAGTAGAGGGGATGTGGTGTACACATAGAAAATATCAAACATATACACTAAGAACTTGGTGTTGTAGACGGGATTGAAAATGACAGGTGATCCAATTATTAATCTGTTTTTGATCGACTGGGAGAATTCGAGTCAGAAAAATCCCCAAGCGTCGAAATAAAATGGAACAAACTCACAGAACGTTAAAAGTGAGTCGCCCCACCCTTTGCCTTCAACAGTTTTCCCACTCGACTGGACAGGCTGTCGTATAATTTGTCAATAAACTCCTGATCGATGTTTTCCCACGTCTCCTTTAATGCAAGCAATGGCTCCTCCTGATTCTTCGGCAATAGGTCGCTATCTCATACCATACACTTGGGAGGATTCCATAGATGCTCAATGATGCTCCCATGGGGCGAATTAGGCCACCAGGGATGCACATCAATGCCTTCGGGGTCAGGCCAACCCTTTGCATGGTTGAACTGATGCTTTGAATTGCCTTGAATTGCCATCCTAGAAGAAAACAATGGTCCAACAGTCCGGATTATGGTGGTCGCTGATGCCGAGAAGGTATTTGGAGAGGATAACGGCATAAATGAAACAGTCCCTGATGCCCTCGATGCGAATGAAGTTTTCAACACATGCCTGGTGACACACCCCCAGATTTTTATGCTCCCCTCGCCATACTTGATGATATTTCTGGTGGATATGATGAGGTTATTTAGCTCCCCCTTACTCTTCCAACACTACTCCTAGCCATCGGAATAAAAAATATCGAAATGAGAATCATCGGAAAATATTACTGTCTGCCAATCCTCTTCTGTCCGATAATAATGGTGTTCCACCTCGTCATTTCGCTTTCCCCGGTGACCTGTGATGGATGGATATCCAGATTGACACACATAATATTACTTGAGAATATGTTTTCTGAGGGAATTTCAGATAGTATCTACCTGTACACAGGGGGAAAACTCCTGCTGTAGGTCTGATGCACACTTAAGATGACTCAAAGAAAGCCTCTGTAACGTTGTGCAGACATCCCTCTTGTTCCATTTGAGATGCAAATTCCCCTCTGGTGCTTTGAAGTTGCAATCATGAGTTGGAACATACTGCGCGTCCATTCTAGATACCGTGGAGGGTGCAATGTTCTTTTATTCTGCAATCCACCAGTTTGACATCTCCACGCCTTTCAGGGCAATTATAGTGGCCTTCTGAGTATCAGAAGTGTTGAAACTATTGAAGAGGAAGGTGTATGTCCAGTTATAAGGCAGTGCAACGCGGCGTTGTCCTGATTTGAGACGAAAAACTTCATGCTTTCCAAATGTGGAAAAAAATTGGATCACATGTGCGCATGTTTATGTTATTTCTCTCTAATGGCGGTGCGTTTGATCCCAACTTTTTACTGGTAAATAGGATGCTTTAGGGTGTTCCTAATGCAGTAGAAATTTTGCTCAATACCTTTGTCTTTGTGGTATAGGGGAGCACCTAAAAATTTAAAGGAGGTGATCCAATACTTTTTCGGACTCAGTGTAGGTCTAGGTATTCTTTGCGCGCAATTGTAAAATAGAAAAATCCATTTATCCACGGCTACTACAATAAATCCAGTACATACACTGCATCGCCCGCGCCACTGCGTAGACATGCGCAGCCTCCCCAATTTCACAATGCGTCGAAGCATCCCTATGGCACCACATTCTGGGATTAGAGAGATAGGGGAATGAGTGAGCGAATATCAACGAGCGCTCGTGGAATGGGACGAGATGGTAGTAAACAACGCACCAATACCCACGATCTCTACGTTGAGCTATATGCATCGCAGGATAGGCATGGGCTAGTGGATCGACGCCGGTGTATGGTGCGCTGGGGCGTTTGAGATTGAGTAGCACATCTAGAAAGAAAAGATATCAGCATTGTTAGAAGATAGATCACAGAACGCGACCGTGCGCACCGGGATATTGAGACAGTATTAGCTATAAGAGCCTTCGACGAAGGGATCCGCGGACGGAAGGTCAATGGTTGGCGTTAGGGTTAGAGTTAGGTGCTCTGGCTTTCCATAGGAATCATCTACGCGATTCAATGCACAAGTCCGTTGCGCCATTCGGAACCTAAGGGTCGGTGAATGAAACAAACGCATTAGTACGCTGCCCGACGTAAATGAAACAGGATACCAAGTCAGAGAGGTAGGTGCAGAGGCTACCAGAGGAATGTAATTTGATGGTTGAGGCGCGTAACGAGGGGAGAGATAGCATCGAGCTACGAGGACGTCGAAGGATAACAGGAGAAGACCTGAGCAAAGAGAGCGTCAGGAAGAATGGGTGCAAATGAGAGGGATCGGCGCTGCGGGACGTACGCCTTTACACGAAGCCGGAAGGTTTTGCGATTACTATTATTTAATCTGGGTCTGTAAATAGGAGGACAACATGAAGTGTCTCAAATTGTGACGCGAGGTAACTTGAAGCGAAAAAACGAGTCAATCGCATACCAATGTAATCACCCTGCAGAATCATTCAGTTCAGACGTCTTGGCGGAGGATTTCAAGAAGAATATTATTGAAAGACGGCCGAGATCAATACATATACGGGTACTGGAATGTAGAGAAGTAATTAACGTACTGAAGCATGGAGACGACAATGTGGGTGATTGATCAAAGTGGGTACAATGTCGAGAGCACTGCGAGAATGGCAGACCCGGCACTGTTGCGGCGTGCGCGGCCACAAAATGCTGTGCTCGTCCTGCTGTGAAAGTGAAAGTGATACGTGCTCGAAACGGTCGCGGAACGCGGGCGAAGAGACAACGACGACGCAGGGACGGAGAAACGCGTTGAGAAACGCGTCGGGGCTGAATATGGCGGGAATGTTGTGGGTAGGCGTGGAAAGGGAACGGTTCGGGGACGACAACGAGGAGTGCGGAGATGGGCGCTTCAGTTATCTGCGTGTCCTCCGTTGTGAGTAGTCGGTAATATAGGCGCCGACGGTGGTGCTGAGCTTAAGAGAGGCGATGAGTGCGAGATGAGAAGTGATGGGCGAGGGAGACGACGAGCGAGGCAGCTGAGGGTGCACACGAGCGAGGGCGTCGGATTGGGCGGCGAGGAACCCGACGAAGAGGATGCGGAGAACGAGCGTCGACGCCAGCAGTGCGCGCAGACAAAATTGTGCCAATTTCAGAGGGAGGTGCACTGGCTATGCAGATGCGTGAGGATGTGAGGGATAGAAGATCGTCCGATGTCGCGCGCAGGCAAAAGGGGGAGCGCGGGGGTCCTGTGCGATCGGCCGTCGTTCGTATTGCGGTGAGTGTCTGCGGGCGGTAGGCGGAGAATTTGACCGAGCGTGACTCGGTCGTGTTGCTGGATGGCTGTTAAAAGGATGCGGGGGGTCAATGGGACGAGTATGAGACTCGGCAGTCGTTGGATAGGAAAGATTACGTGGAGGAGGAGGGTGATGATGGAAATAACGCACCAGAAACCCACGATTCCCAACGTTAATCCATATCCATCGCAGCAGGGGAACGGTGGGGGCCTAGCCATGTCGTATGTCGCGAGCTCGGGTGTCTGAGGCTCAGCTGCGCATCTACAGAAGCGAAGACGTTCATGTCAGCATTATATGAAAAGGTAGACGAGTGAACGGACGTGCGCACTGCAGTATCGAGAAAGTAGTAACCCGCGGGAGACAGAATGAACGGATGGCTGATGCTTGGCGTTGAGGGGCGGATGCAGAGATGAAGCGTAGGTGGGAATTCGGGATAGACCAAACCCGGCACTTACATACATTCAAGTGCCCGGCACATTCAGCCTACCGGCGGCACATTCGCGCCTGCAGCCGGTACATTCCCCCGAATGTTCCACCCCTCAGCGCATGGCCGGCACATTCAGTCTTCCGCCGCATCCGTTGAACGATGGTGCCATCAATTCAAAATTGATCCCTCTTGCACTACCACTCCATGCTCACGACGCAGCTAGATGTGCAATAAATGTACTAAGGCAGACAGACAGCACATAAAAGTCATAGGATTGTAACAACATATGGGTGTATAAGAATCTATATAAATACCGGTCACTGGGGAATTGACATTAGCATTGACGACATCTGCAGAATGATTCGGCCCCACCTTTTTAGATTTCTTTGCGGCTTTGCGCACTCCAATGGTCTCCTCTGCATTGCGCTTACGTGCCGTTGGCACTCTGGAGCGCGCCGAAGTCTCAGGCAGAATATTTCTCACGTCAACTTCGGGCTCTCGATGACTCCGAGCCTTGGCAGTCGCTGTAGAACCAACGTCAGTCATCGGTGACGACGATAGCAAATCCAACTGGGGTGGCGGCAGAGTGGGCCAAGCATCAACACCAACGGCGATTGGGACCGAAAACGATGGCAGCTCTTCGTTCCCAGGATGCGTTGGAAAAGCGAAAGGGGATTGAGAGGAATTGTCGACGTTCGGCGTTGATGAGAGCCAGAAAGAGTCGGCGAGGGGAGTACCGTGAGTGCCGAATGAATTGACGAGGCTTTGGAGTGGGTCCGAGTCTGCAGCCGTGATGGGAGCGTTGAAGAAAGCGAAGTCGTAATGAGTATCAAAATACGGGTCGAACGAGAAGGGGGAATAGCTATCAATCCTACTTCCAGTTTTACCGAAGCGGCGCTACTAAAGGAGGGTTTGCCTCGATTTTGACGTGAACAGGATTAGAGGGGGGATAAGCTGGGCTCGCGCGAAGAAAGTCCCTAAGAAGTGTAACATCAACCCCGCAGTGGTCGAGGAACCGTGGCGAGTGAGACACGATGAAGTGGGGAGTATGAACCTTTCAAATGCGTCAAAAATGATTTATGGACTATGAAAACGAACGCACATGATTACGGAAAGCGGTCAGCTCACGGATTGAAATGATATCGAGAAGACGCCTGTCAGCTGCACTGAGATCTGTCCGTGTTGAGGCGGCGTTCGGATCATAAGTGGCGGGTGTCTCCAGGAAGTACTTCAGCGCGGGAAGATCACAACCCACTCGTGGTCGAGGAACCGAGACGCGTTAGAGACGAGGAAACCTGGTGTATACATCTATCCAGGAGTTTATTAGGTAGGTAAGGCGCGTCATAGCAAGACGTACGTAGGTGCAGAAGTCCATCAATCGACGCGCCGAGACCCTGTCAATGAAGAGCTGCTCATCGGCGGTATGCTTTGAGTTGCGAGTGCCATCGGCGGACATTTTGACGCGTTTTTGACTCGTTGGCGGCCACGGGTGGTGGTAGTGGGAGGAGGAACAGAGGCGGGGCAAAAGAAAATCGAAAAACGAGATCAGTGCCAAGCCCAAGCCAAGCCCGGCACATTCCCAAAATGGAATGTGCCGCCCTTTGGCTCACCCATGGCACATTCACTCAATGTGCCGCCTGTGCGCTGAATGTGCCGGGACTCTGAATGTATGTATGTGCCGCCAATGGTATATACCCGTGGGAATTGGACGCTAGACATTCACTGCGTTCCCACCCCGTGTAGACACACCCAGGTGTACGTGGAGCTACGTGGGGCGACATGCGGCGACATGCATCGATCTTTGGCTAAGTCCGGCTACGTATGTGTACACCGAGATGTCGGTGTACTTGCAGCTACATGCGGCTACGCGGCGTAGACGCGGTCCGTCTACCCGTCGGCTATGTCTGTCTACATGCGTCCATAGCGTAGACACAGGTAGACACACCTTCATAATGCTGCATCCCTCGGTCACGTAGGCATATTGGTGAGCTCTAAGTTTAGTAGCTCCGCATTTTAGCTACGTCGGTCTACGTGTGTCTACATCGGTCTACGTGCGTGGACCAACGTAGACCAACCTCGCCAGATGTAGACCTATGTAGACAAGCCATGTCTACATAGTGTAGACATAGGTAGACGAAGGGGCCCGTCTACCCTTCGTCTACGGGGGTAGACAGACCCTATGTCTACAAGGGGTCGGAACGCAGTGATTGGGAGGGCGACGTTGGATTGAAGGAATTGGGCGGCGAGGCAACGAGAGCTTGAGTCCAGGTGGGTTGAACAATGGAGATAGCAGTGGGCGTCGGGCAGTGGGTGAAGCAGTACTACTATTACGCCCAATGGGTCTGGGTTTGCACAATGGGTCTGGATTTCGCATTTTTTCTTTCATTTCTTCCTCTTTTCCCCCGGAGTTTTTCGGGATAGTTATATGTACATGTTGGCTATGGATATATGAAATAACTAAGGGATACGAAGAGGGAAAGCTAATGAGAAAGGGTTGCCGGTCCATCAAGTCAAGGGCTATTTTAGGAATTGCTCTCGTTCTGAATCGCGGTCACATCCCCAGCCCTCAAGAAAGTTCAGGCACGTTTTCAGGTCTAATTTAATACCTTCTGTCTCTTTACATTTTTCCCTGCGGGACGAGTTCTGTGTGCTTTTGGGAGAAAGTGCGTCCCGTCACGGAATGTCACAAATGATCGCAGCCGTGAGTTTGTCACGTACTGTCACACTTAGTCTCAGTACACAACAACTTTGCTCCGGAAGAAAAATGTAAAGAGGCAGAAAGTATTCAATTAGATCTGAAAGTATGCTTGAATTTTCTCGAGGACTGGGGATGCGATCGCAACTCAGAACGAGGGCAATTCCTAAAATAGCCCTTGACTTGATGGACCGGCAACCCTTTCTCATTAGCTTTCCCTCTTCGTATCCCTTAGTTATTTCACATATCCATAGCCAACATGTACATGTAACTATCCCGAAAAACTCCGGGGGAAAAGAGGAAGAAATGAAAGAGAAAAATGCGAAATCCAGACCCATTGTGCAAATCCAGACCCATTGGGCGTAATAGTAGTGTGGTGGTGGTGGGAAACAAAGGGCGACGTGGCAACGCTGATCGCCGCGGCGCTAACAGACGGCGGTGCCACGCAGCGCCGCACAAGCGTGGTCTATATCAATATAAATGTGAAGTTTGTGTGAAGTTACAAGTCATCAGGTGTAGTATTGCGCGTCGGGCGACGCGTCGAGTCCGAAGTGCCACTGCCGATTCCGGGGTCCTAGTCGGGGTACCACGTGGTCGGAGTGAAAGAAGTTCGGTTCAAGTTGGGCATTGCGAGCGCAGGAGTGTCTGGCGCTAGCGTAGCACGATGAAATTCTGCGATCCAGAGATTGCTGACCCTTTGTATCAGAGCATCCGAGGAGGGTGTTTCCCCGAGGAAGTCTGGCAAATGTACCAAGATTGTCCTGTGCAAATGCTGAGTATCGACGGAGCCACCAATAAAGGTTTATTATACCTGCATACGGCCCGGGCGTCTTCTGTAAGTGGTGGGGAAGATAATACACCAATCATAGAGTTTAGGTAGTCGGAGTGTAGCAACGGAGTGGAAAGACACCACCCCCCTGAGCGTCTTGCGTTGCAGAGATAATCCGGAAGGGATGCATGCAACACGGTGATGATGCTCCACCCAAATTGACTCCGCTTTGGCGGAACATGGAATAATGAGTGTAGGCCACGTAAGACCAGGCGAGATGTTCCGGGACGGAGTGTCAAAAGTATGTCGATTTCTTCCGGATCCAAGTTTGCACTACGCGGGAGGGTTGTTCGCCAAACTGCATGCAAAACACGTAGTGTCTGGGGCTCCTGAGGAACGACTGAGAGGATCTGAGTATACAGATCATCCAGGGGGGCAGTGCTCTGCGGATCGAGGTTCAGAACAGCCGCGAGTCGATCAATTGGATGGGAGTATTCATCGTCGACAAAACGGACAACTGTGACTGCGTAGATGAAAATTCCGGAAGACTTTGTGACAAGGGGCTCAATTGCTTCTTTGGACGGCCATTCGGCGCCCAGGTCGATTCCTCTGGCCGTATACTGGGCATGGACTCTCAAGAACTCGTCCCGAAGATACGTCCGGATATCTTCGTAAGCAGAGTCATCGGCGGAAAGTAGGCACTGGCGTGATATCGCGAAGGCCTCTTCTGTTTCGAGGATCTCGCGAATATGCGGCTCGGGCCGGCTCGCGATAAGAAGGCGTATGGGGAGCTGGTGGGCTTGAATCGCCCGGATGAAGAGTCGAAGAATCTCTTGCTGAATTTTATGGTCGGCACATTCGTCGAGCCCATCCAGGACCACCACAGGTGGGGATTGAAGGGGGGCCACGTTCGTGAACGATTCCACCAGGAGCCGCTGGAACTGTACCGCCATTGCGCGCCCGACCACCAGCGGATCACTCTCAATGGCCTGCTGAATGGGCACTAGAAATTCGGACACAGACCTCGCTAGTTGGTAGGCGATGGTCGGGAATAGACTATGCCAGCTGCCGCGCTTCGAATGGCCGCGTTTGAAAAAGAAGGAGGCGCCAAGCTGCCCCTCGGATTGGCAGTCTCTAGCGAACATTTGCGCGATGGCCGACTTTCCCGCGCCCGCCGACCCATGGAGCCATAAAAGTGTGCTCTCTGGACTTGTGTCGAGCGACCAGGACTTCAGCTGGTCCAGGATCGCGGTTCGCGTCCCTGGGTGGCAAGCGGGATCCGGGAATCGTTCCCCAGAGTCATGCAAGGCTTCCACGACGACTGAGCGACAGAGTGTATTGAGTCCTATGCGGCAGAGGCTGAAAACAAGATCCTGCGGGGCGTGAATATGACGCACCTGATTCGCCGTACGACGTCACATTGAGCTGTGTCATATCCCCACCAATACTATTGAAAGTGCGGTTTGATGTGTATGAATCATTAGTGGCACGCGTGGGCCCCTCGATTCGTAGCAGCGGGGGTAAGCTGTGATGTAAAGGCTCTGCGCTCGGTTCGGGCCCGCATGATTCTGTGGAAATGTTTCTGTGATCGTCGCCCAGATGCAGTGGACGGTACGAGGGAGTCGATTTGGCTGCGGCGGACACATCGCTGGTGCTGGCGGTTCTCGACGATTCTGGATAATAAACGCTGCGGTTTCGGCCGCCAATGCCTGCGGGGGTATGTCACAGTGCAATAGCTAAGAAGAAACTAGTTAGCACACCATATGGCCAACTACTTCCCTGCCTCGACAATCGTTTGGGTCTCATTGCGCCGCCCGACGACGTTGAATCTAGAAGCGAACCTCAAGATCGTCCGAGGACACAGCTGAGGAACAACCACCTACGTTGGCGCTCGGATGGACCGTCTCCAAGTCGTTGGCCTGGTGGAGCCTCGACGTGGACAACGTGCGAGTTGAAGACTTGTGACATGTTGCCCGAAACATTATTGAAGGTCCCCCCGTCGATGTGGGTGCCATTGAGGGCGAAAGACATACTAGTCGTGGTGGCAGGAGGAGAAGAAGCCGCATGCTGTGCTGTGGAGCGGATAGGGCGGTGTAGCGGATGCAATTTGACACAGTTCAAAATAAGAACGCAAGGTGCTAAGGTTCCATGAAACCAAGAGCTACCTGCAAATGGACCGCAGTTCAGCTGCTGAGCTGGTGGTTGAGCATTTGTTAAAGGAAGAGGAAAGAGCCATTCGATCAGACTGATGAATCTGCAAGTGAATCTGGAAAAATCTTGGAAAAATCTAACTTGGTCTGCCTTTCCCTTCTATAGCATAATCTCACAGTGTTAGGTTGGGTCTTGCCATATTAATCGGTTGGCGCTGTGAGATTTATGTTGTAGCCGGGACGAGGTACCAATCGCTCATGTCAGATCGCCTCATGCGATCGTGCAGGTCATTCTTGAATCGTAAACCATGATCAAATCTTCGGGAGTCCCCAGGAGAATTAACATGATGAGCATAACTATTCTCCTGAGCCTGGTTCGCCAACAGGGAGATAGCTGCAGCCTCCCTGCGCGGCTTAAACGTGGGCCTCACCATAAGCGGCATCTCACCTGACATAGCCTCGATCAACGGCGGAGTGCATGCGCAGACGCAGGCTGTCTTGACGAACAATAGTGGATCCGTGTGTGAAAGTCGGTACTCAAGAGTAGGTCTGCCGGAATAAAGACCCCATCAGAGTCTGAAGAGTACATGCAGCCGGGCGCATAAAAGGGTAGAGGATGAATCATGTGAAGAAAGAACCCAGCAAAAGAGAAAAAGATGGCCGCGCGCGTGGCGAAAAGGAGTTGCGAAAGGGAAGAATATTGATTATGGTCCCCAGAAAAGAGTGTACAGTGCGGGAATCCAGAAGGAATGAGTAGATCATACCAATCACTGCGTGGAGTCTCAGAACGGATCTAGACAGGTCCTGTCGAGGTGAGCCGACGATACCTAGAAAGACCTAGAATAGCCTTTGCGGCGGATACATGGGATGAGGCCTGTTGGGCCATTCCCAAGTATCATTGGCAGATCTCGGCAGACGTGGCTACACAACCTCGGCTGGCTATCTGCCGAGATTATCTAGCGCGGATCAGCCGAGATCTGAAAATGTAACGTCGGCACATCTCGTCTACGCCTTCCAGTTGATCTTGACAGGGCATGAGTCCAGACCAGCTAGGAGACCTCGGCAGATCTCGACAGCCTGTGTTTAGATTTGTCCTCCACGCAGTGTTAATTAATGAATTCGCGTTCGATCACACCTTAGTCCACATATGCAAGAGACTTGGGGGTTTGGGTGGTGCATGAAAATGTGCTCGTCCGTTGTTGCAGCAATTTGAGGCCCGTGGCGGCGTAGCTCTGAGTCGACTCGGAGCGAAGACTATGCAGGGCCAGAGCGACACGCCGAAGTGGATTTGGAGGCAAGCCAGGAGTTCTTAGACAATGACGGACGAAAAGAAGTAGGACAATATGTAGCGCTGTTAATTGCGCACGGCAATGCCTGTTTATCTTAGGCTCAGTTCTGTGAGCGGACTGGTGGCTGTACACTTTTAATTTAATTTAATTTTTTTTCTACACACCCAAAAGTGTACAGCCACCAGTTTGCCCACAGGATTGAGCCCAAGATTTATAGAAGAGGTAAAGCCATGGTGGCCCAGGATCATTTTCCCCCTAAAGATGATGTTATGAATTTCTGCCAAATTAATTTACAATATCTTCCAGTATGCTCTGGTGGGGGAGCCGGGCTCTAAGCCGACTGGCAGACTGGGAGAGTGTCCTAGATTGAATTCTGTGATAGTTTGAGAAGATAGGTTATTGGCCAACTAGACAAGAATCTGTGGCTTTTTGTTGTTCTTTGCGTCTGACATCACCCCACTCAGAACCCTGTCTGGAATAGCCTTTTTTGGTAAGATTTTGTATTGGTGATTCAAATTCACATCAACTGGTCTGTCTATTGACAGGCTTGCCTTCATAGACATACAGACACTGGTCTAGTGTTGCTGCTTAGGCAATTCCGACGCCAGAAAAATAACCAGAATGAGGAAATCCTTTATTTTCTTCTGACTGGGACCAACCCCGAACGAAAAGAACCCCAATTTCGCAAGATTTAAACCCAACCCCGGGTTTGTATATGCTCACCCTTAAACTGTCTGATTTGTGGTACTCACCTTTGAAAATTGTCCCTGGATCTGTGGCACTAGAAACTCAAATTCATCCACCGATATGTTCCGAGGTGACTCTACCAGAAACAAATGTGCTTTCCAGTAATGAGATCTGATACTGTCTTACTCGCGATCCAGTGAGGGATTCCATTCTGTATGTGTACGCCTCATTCTCGTAAAATTACAATGCTTGTCCGTTCCACTGCCAGTCCATTTACCACACCCCATCTTCCCTACTTTGTCAAAAGATAAATCCCCAGGCCTACCCAGCTGGACTGGCTGTGGTTCATCCGCATACCATGCATGTTTTCCTTTTGAATCAGTGAATGCAACCAAACCTGGCCAATCTTTAAGTTTATGGTCAAATATGGTGTTTCATCCCACAGGCCTGAGTCACAGTGTCATAAATAAATAAATTGTAGTTACTTGGTCCCGTCACATAATCATATCATTACAAAAATTACCAATAGTGGATAATTCACCAGAATTTCAAACTTCCACTGGTGATGGCACTCCACCCAGATACTCCTCTAGGTCCCCAATATCAGACAGATCATCCTCTGTGTCTTCCATAATTCCAGTAGGTGCATTGATCTCCATGAGGCGAGCTAAATTCCTTCTATGTTGCTCCCCAGATCTTTGCCAACACTTGCTAGCCTTTCATCAATTAGTTCAACCTGTTTGGCCTGTGAGGACCGTGCAAAGAGCAGCCTTGCTGCATCCCAGAAGTCCACTGCCTTGCACAGGTCATCATGTTCTTTAGCAATATCTCCAAGTCGGAGCATGCATTCAGCTCTGCTACGATGGACATCCATGTAGGTGAATCCCTTGAGTGCAATGGTAAACAGGCTGACAGCTGTGTCCTCATCAGCCTGAGCAAGGAAGATGTCTCCCAGAAACTGGAGGGCCTTGTGGATTCCTAACTTCTCTTTGAATTTGAGAGAATGTGCGAGGTAAACTGTTGTCCAATTGGACATCTGACCAGATGCACCCCAACGTCCAGTGTTACCAAGTCGTTCCAAACAGAAGGATTTGATTTCTGAGTGGCTCCAAGCTGCAAGACATTGCTTGAAAAGTGCCTCTGCTGCAGGAATATCACCCTCTCTCAGGTAGAGATCTGCCATGAGGATATCACAAAATGTTAGTTCTCGAATCTGTTCCAAGGGGAGAAGTATTTTCTTTACTCTCTCAATATCCTGTTGCACTGCATGTTTGGGAGCACTCATAGACAGACCAAGTTCTGCAAGATTCAGGGAAGCCACGCCATGATGATAAGAATCCAAGTGAAGTGGGGATTCTTGAAGAATCTGAGTCTGAATATTATATGCCTCATGGTATTCTGATTTCAACAAGTGGATCTCTGCCTGATGATTCATGATGTCGTGGTCTGTGTTGCCACTAGACATACCACAAAGAGCCAGAAGATCTCTTGCTCTAGTGCAGAGAGAGATGCTTTGTTTGTAGTTGCCGAGTTTTGTCCAGGCCACTGCTTCTATGCACAGTGCATTTGCTTCAGCGAATAAATCTGCAGAAATTCTAGCCAGCCTCTGTGCCTCTTGGGCATGGTCTTGGCCTGCAAGGTAGTCACCAAGACTCCAGTGAATCCATGCAAGCTGGTGTAATGCTTGGGAATGTCTTTTTGTGTTGCCAGATGAAGTTGCCAAGGATATTGTCTTGTGACAAAGGTCCATGGCAATAGACAACCTTTGATTATGTTTTAAATAGTGGTTTGCAACACTGTGGTAGAATTTACCTTGAAAAAGTGTCAGTTTTCATTTACCAAATGTTGGCCAACAGCCTACATTTGAGATCGGGATCATCAAAGTGCTCAAAGTGTTCTGATGCCTGGGCCACTAGTGTCTCTGGATTTGAAATTGGAGAAAGGTGAGATGATATAAATAACTCTGTAATCAAAGCAGCCTCAAGTTGATGGTCACAGGGGTCCGGAAGGACATGGTGAAGCTGCTCAAGGAAAGAAATGGTCCCCTGGCCCATAACCCGGCTGAACAGATTTAGATTCAATGCGCAGAGCATGGTGTCTTTGAGGTCTGGGTGGTTTGGCTGCAGTCCATTCTGCAGAATATTCTGGATATTTGCAAAATTCGATAATATCTGAGCCGCAGAAGAACTCATTTGACTTGCATTAAACTCCTTATACAACTCAAGAAGCTCCTTGAAATACTTCAGAAGGGGTCGAATTAGGTCATTTCCAGGTTGATGGGTTTTTTTCATGTACTCCCTAATGGGCACTAATGCCTTCAGCTGCTTCTTTTCATCCCTATAAGCCAAAGCTGTTCGGATTAGAGCTGTCTTGCAATCAAGGACATCATCAATCTGGAGCTTGCTCTGGACAAGTTCAAGATCTGAAAGACCATCAGGTAGAATTGCCAAAAGACTCAATAGCTCCTTTGAGTGAGGGACAGCTTGGATCCTGGGGCTAGACAAAGAGAGTGAAATGGATAAATCGAAGTTTGATCTCTTGTCATAGCCGTCTGAAATCAAAGATGTTTTCTCTTCCTCCCAGCGGGATAGTACACTAGAGCATCCCTCAACATCCACTAGATGTGCAATGAGATTGATAGCAAGGGGCATGTTGTCTGTCAGTGAAAGCACCCTGTCCATGTCCTCTGGGTTATGATGATCTTCTGCAATGTCAATTAATGTCTGACGAGCAGCAGCTTGTTCCAAGGGCTGCAAGGGAGCAAGAAAGGGTCGTGTCCAGTGTACTTTGCTAGGTCTTTCTGCTCCACGCATTGTAATCTGTGGTTGTAATCTGTGTCATAAGAATTTATCAACAAGGGAACTACTGACACTTACCACCAACGCTAGATGCCGCACATCTGTAAGGAGAGATAGAAACTGCTCAATATCACCACAACACTTCATGGGCTCCCACACTGTCTCCAGGTTATCAAGAACCAAGAGGCTGGGTGGACCATTAGTGAAATACTGGCAAACTGCTTGAGTAAGGTCTTTGCCAGGCTTGAGTCCTAGATGGGCTCCAATGAGAGCAGCAAGTTCCACTTTGCTGGTTGCAGAGTTGCATGCAACAAAATATCGATGTTGGGTATACTGTGCTGAGACTTCTGCATGATGAAGAACTGCTCTGGCAAGGCTGGTCTTCCCCATCCCACCTGTACCTAAAATAGCTATCCTGGGAGCTTTCATCCTCAGCAGCTGCAGGATGTCAGACAATTCTGATTCACGACCATGGAATATCTTGGGTTTCGAGGGTAGCATTGAGATTGATTGAGAGCTTTGAAGAAAGTCTCAATGATCTTGTTTTTAGGACTAGACATTTTCCATACCTGTTTTGGGATTGAGAATAAACCCTGCTCATCTGGAAAGAAGTTGATAAAATCTGTGGCAAACTCAAAATTGTCATACCGTAGATGCTCTGGCAGAACTTGCGGAATCAGAGAGTCCATCAATCATGGCAAGTACTTCTTGATGTCTCTGTTTTGCCACCACCTGCATTTTGGAAATATTGCTCATTATACCTGTGTTCTTGAGTAATGTAGACAGGATCGTTTGCAATGAATTGTTGCAATGTGTATGAAAGAGCTTACCCGAAAAAAATCAAGTCCTTGTGTCAGTCCATTTTTGCAATCCTTGAGCAATGTGCTTATCTCTCCTTGACGGAAGAACTGCTTAACCTTGCTGCTGCTCTGATGTGCCTCCACAAAGGTATGGATTTTGTGGAGGGTTCTGAAGGGTGGTGGTCAGTATGACTCAATTGTTGTTCACAAAAAGAAGTACTCTGTGAATTTTCCAATGTGATTCAATGTACTCGGCGGCAATACCCCACTGGTATCTGAGTTGACGTGAAGAATGATAATTGCATTGAGCAATTCATGTGTTTGCTCCATCAACTCGATACAGGTTCTCTTGTTTTTCTTAACAGTCTAGATTCCTTGTGTGAGATTCGCGCTACAATGATGCTTATAAATGATTCACCTCAATATTCTTCAACAGAGACTGTGTTGTGTTAGCAATGGCCTCCAAGAAATCTGTCTGGAGACTGTTGCAAGAATTTCTAGTGTTTCAACCGTAATGGCGAAGCACGTGGTAAGCGTGTTCAGTCGGACTTGACTGTCAGCGAGTTGGGTTGGCATCTGATGGTGGGGTGCGGTCTTTGCGCTGTGCATTTTATGCTTCCTGCCCGGGAATTTCTTTATTTTTGGTTGCTATTCATCTTCCGAGGATAGGGTTCATCTTTGGTCTGGCAGACGGAATCAAAGATGTGTTCACACAGATTCTACAGATATATGAACACGCGGGTGCAGATGTTATCAATCACCATGACACCCTTTGACTACGGCTCGGGAACATTTTTCCCCTTCCCGCTGCAAGGAGTAATTCTCACCCTTAAGTTGATCTTCATTAAATCCTAAGCCACGAAAAATCCCCTCACGCACAACTGAACTTATCGATGAGACGGTTTATCCTTGGTTTAATCAGGATCACAATTGCCATCACTGTTTTTCTTCGACTCATAACACCGCCAGTGCAAATTACCAGATTACCGTCAACTTCTGAAACCAATTCGAAGGACATGCCTTGACGGTCCCTCAATAGATGTATCCAAGAGGGCACACCCTGATCTGCAGCATGAGAAGCCACTATTTTAGCTTGCGCCGCAGCGGAGCGTGCACCACAGCTTACATCTCATAGAAGCAGCATTCCGCCACGGCCGCGTGTGTTTCCCAGCAACGTCTGACAGAGTCATGCAAACGCGGAAGTAACCACAGCATGGACGCCTCTAGATAGGACGGGGACCATCCCGCGAGTGCCTTTGCGGAATGAAAAGATCAGTTTTCCATCAATCAAATGTACGCGAATGGTGTTTCACCCAGCAGCGGCCCAGTGCATTACAGCCGTGAAACTAGGCAAGGCGCAAGGAATACAAGAACAAACCCGCAAGGAAAAATGAAGAATCAAACGCACTGGGAAACCATCCACCGCAATGGGTGTGCTGACTCGCAGCACCGCGTCTACCTACCACCAGGCTTGAAGTACGAGCTTGGCCTGCAAGCCGCGGAGAGAATGAACTAGCTGGGAGGACAGAAAATAATTCATTCCGAGCATCGAGGGAGAATTTACCACAGGAACTCGCGCGCGCGGCTTCACCCACTCCTCCCGAGATGTGCTCATGCATGCCCTCCTCCAGGCATCGAGAGCCGTGTACCCCACCCACAAAGAAAAATGAACGCACTGGGAAGAGACTCACCCTATCGCGGCGCTCGGCTGCAGCACCGCGGCGCACATCTGCCTATCCCACTTTGAGTGCAAGGTCTGCCTAAAAAGCGAAAGAGGAAAGATGATCATCCCGTTGGCAAGATGGAATAGATCAGAGGAATGCGAAGTGTGGAGGAAGATGGGACATGCACGCTGAGCCTCGCAGCCCAGACCGGTGAAACGCAATTGCACCAAGGAAACAGCAGAGAGTGTTCGAGGCTGTGCCGACGCCACCCCGTACGCACCCGCCCGCATCGCATCATCCCATACTCGCACCCACGAAACGTCTGCCCACAGCCCCGTGCCCTTGACGACGTGAACGAACGCGGCCACAATTGTATGCACCGCACTCGTCTCGAAGGCTGACTCGTTGATGTCGGCCTCGAGCTCAAGCGCAGGTAACCCATTCCCACACCAGCGTTGATTCATCCGGCGGATTCAAGTACGGGATCTCCTGTGCCAGCACGGACAAAAGGAGAGGGGGGAGCGGTGTCCTTGGCTCTCCTGACTCCGCAATTATCAGATTTAATTTGAACGGCATACACGGCCACCGACCGGTTGCTGGAAGCAAGATCGTATGGCATGATCAGCGTGTCTCGACAGCCTGAAAAAAAGCTGAAAAAAGATCACGCGGACGGTCTGCAACCTAGTAACCCACAAAGTGTCCAATGTCGGACGATTCGACTGCGAGGAAGAGGGAGGCGCGGGGGAGTGCAGAGGAGGATATTGGGCCCTGAGAAAGCGAAGACGCAGCACGTACCTTGTAGGACGATAAAAACCGCGAAAGAAATGCAGGTGCGCAGAGCAATTTAACTGAAGGAATAAGCTGGGAGAGTATGAAGTGATTTCTGGGTGTATGCATCCGCCCGTAGAGTGATGGAATTGAAACGCGGAGGTGAAGCCTGATATGAAGATAAGAGTACACAGGCGTGTCCTATGGCGTTCGGCTTAGCGGCGGGAAGCTATTCCGCGTATGCGAAGCTTTGATCACCGGATTCAAAGGCGTAAAGGATCACTTACCCTGGACCAGAACATATCGCTCGCACCAAAGCACGACCGTAACGCCTTCAAAGCAAGCTGCCGACTGTCCAAATTTTTGAGAGTGCCGTCAGATTCCGAGGTAGAAGTGGCACAAGAACGAGACGACTGCCGACTGCGCTCCAGTTCCGAGAGCATACATAACGGGTAGCCGTCGCGGGCGCAGAGGGTCGCGTTGGCTGCCGGCCGCCAACACTGGTTCCCGTAGATAGAAAACGATTGCTTGAATGGCCGCTGAGCTCTGTTGGATCCGAGAGGCAAGTGGCGCGAAGACACGCAGACCGGAGATCGTCGCGGTGACGACTGAGAAAGGCCAATGTGGCGGTGTCCGGATCAATGTGGCGTTACCTCTTCTTTCGCTCTTGTCACCGCATGCACGCCGGATCGCAAAGCTCTCGGTTCGTTACTGGCTCGCGGGTCGGAATCCATTCCACTCGTTCAGGGGGCATCTGGGCTACATTTCACCAGGATCCGCTCCGATCCAAAACACCCCTAAGGGAATACTCAACGAGCACCCCCGAATCGGCTCCTGGTCTTCTCGCATTCTATGGGTCTGCTGCAGCGTACAAAAAGACATTCACTGAGAAGGTAGCCTGAAAGGTCATCCTCCGGGCTACTTTCACCAGGATCTGAGTCCACCGAAAACAGAGCTAAGGGAAACTTCGCTGAGCAAGCCCGCCGAATTCAAGTGCCACTCATATCGAACGAGGAACTTCCCGAGTCGAACACGATTCCGGAGCGAAGCGTTTGCCGAGAGAGACTACTATCCCGCCGCCGTGCCCCAGCAGCAATATCCCCAGCTCCCGACGACGACGACGACCGCCCTCCCCTCTTCGCTAGCACCTCATCGCCCTCAGAAAATGGCTGCCCAGGACCGCCTTTGTGGGCGGCACGGTCCGCACGACCTCCTCCTCAAAGCGGGCGAAGATGTACGTGTGGGAGGCAAGCTACCCAGATTGACGCTCACGGAGGAGATCTCGCTATTCGGGATTAAGGACAAGCAGGGGTATCTGAGTTTCGGGAACGATAATATCAGTTATGCGCTGCGGGGGTATATTCTGATTGAGCTAGCGCTCAGAAGGCGGATTGGCATTGTGCGGGATCCGGGGAGGGTGAGTTCCTCCATTTCTTCATCTGAATTGGAAGCTGACAAGACATTGTAGAAACGCTCACCGCTACCAGACCGACCAATCACGGTCATATCGATGCGTCAGACGGGCAAGACTTTGCTCGATGAGACGCTAAAGATGATGAAGCAGACTGAGGATGCGGGCGAGAAGATGGGTGTCGGTACTTGGGTCGATTTACTCAATGGTATGTGCTTCATTTCGTCCTCATTTCTACACCTTTCCCTGCTAGGATCGTTATATTCCACCTTCCCTGCTGCCGTGCTGTCAAGCTGTTCAATACGCTCTCAGGGAGACGAAAATCCTGCAAGCAAATAACCTCTGTTGAATACTCAGCAACGCCCGTCCCGACTCTCATAATTGCTCTCTTCCCATCATCATCAGTTTGTCCATTCTTTCACCATTTCCTTGGGGCTAACCCACCCGTTCGAAACCTGAGTCACTGATGACTACGCAGATCAAACCCAGAAACAAAGGGCCTTGGAGCCGAGAAGCGCATTTGGAGCCAGTTTCCTCTTGCACTGCTTTCGGACGCAAACTAACCTTCTGGGTCGGATTTCTGTGTTAGGTCTCTTTGCAATCCAATGCATACATGTGTGGCGGCCGGGTTGGAATGTTCCCGCACTTGGTAAGCCGCCCGCCTCGACTTTGTCTTGCTCACGTTGTCCAGGTCTTACCATGGCGCCAGAGAATCGATCAGAATGTCGTCCTGAGATGGGAAGTCACGTCCGGACGGCCCAGTGAGTGTGATTGGTGGGTTCAGCGATTCTGGGCCTGAATAACTTTTGTCGGTTGTAATGTCCCTCCGTTGCGGTGTGCAAGTGTATTCCGCGTGACAGAGTACCCTTTGATTCTCGACCTCTTAGTTACACTACACCCAGCGATGTTGACATTGGTATCAACGCCGCTCCAAATATGCTTCCGTTTGGCTACGGTTCGTTTTAACTTATGATTAGTTAATCAGCATTTTTGCAGTATTCTCGCCCCACCCAATAGGCCTCTTCCGCTATCGTTCCGGTTGAACTAACTCACTTCTGTAAGCATCGCCATTCATTCCACATCCCGATACTCACCTCCCTGATTATTTTCCAGACGACTGGAGCACCCAGCTGTGCTCCCACGCCAATTGCACGGGTGTCTGAGCAGCTATAGCATGGAGGACAGAGCCGGGACAACAGTATTCCAATCGGTAAGCATCGTCGGCCAGCTTTTGATCCATCACTCCCAGCATTGACTCTCGGGACCAGTTTTAGCTGTTTTATGGTCCACAGCCAATCTGTGCTGCAAGGTGCAACTCATTTCGGGTATGTGTTCGGTATTTTCTTCCGTAAATGACGCTGAATTATATCCTCCAGCGAATCCAATCCGAAAGGGTGCGATTGAGTATCACTGATTTACACGCAGAGGGCTGCCGCGCATGTGAGATTCTCAGTTCATCCCTCACCTCCTCTACTCCGCCGCTCGGATTTTCTTCGCCCAAGCGCGTCCTGAAACTTCAAATCCAATTTTTCATCATCTCACAGAATGTCAGTCACGCACGCGGCCCGCTGATGCACGACTCCGCGCGCGGCGCGTACCGCAGGATGCTAATTCAACTTTAAAGGTCCCACAAGCGAGGCGCTACACATTGGTATTTTTTGACCGCCGCTCACCCAGCCCTACCTGGCTTCAGGCATCAATATCGCCCTGCCCAGCAAGTCTCGTAACGGCGTCCAATGTTCAGGGCCCCTTTATTTATTTTCGCGCCCCTGTACCAACCGACGCGTCAACGACGCGTTTCCAGTACGTTATTTGATCATTATACCCACTGAGTTCGATAACGCTACCAGCTCAACTCCCGACCTCCCGCCTCCGTGCCACGCACTCCGAACGCGTTCCCGACGCATCTGAGGACCGAATCTCTTCAAAGTCCTGGACTTCTTGCGAGTGATGGATGCGTCTTCAGTACGTGACTTCATGTAACGCAACTTCGTTGACTAGTCCTTGAAGCATATTATATCGTACGTTCTAATTATGGCTAAACTAATAAAAAGGGAGCGGCCGCGCTGCGCATTAGACTGTAACTTAATTTACGGTGCAGGTGTTTGTATGTAGATATCTTCATGACTTAACCTTTGAAAATGCACTTTCACTGTACAATATCGACGAAACCCAGTTGTACTTCACGAATTTTTCTAAATGATGGTTAGCTGCCTTTCGAGTCAGCATGTCTTGTTCGTTTGAAGCAGACAGCGAGGGTGATTGATCATCGACCTTTATTTGCCGTAATTTTATTTTTGCTCCAAGCTAGGTCCCAGTCCAACGCGCGCATAAAAAGCCGACGGAGACTACATATATCAATCGTACGTGGAAGATTTTTATTTTTCGTTTCTCGTTGAGCGAAAAACTTATTCGTCCTCAGGATCTTGTTCCTCCCTTCCATCTACCCCCTCATGCCTGCATCCATATGTCACTGAATATTCTCCGTTTCTCCTTCCCGCTCGAGACACTTTGAACCAAGCATAAAATCAGCTCAATATTCGGATCCACATCATTCGCATTATTACTTCTAATTTGTAGGAAGTCGACAGAAGAGTGGCACATCGAAAAAACACGCGTGAAAACAAGAGCGAGTTGACTCGTACAAGAACGTGAGTGAAAATCCATGGGAAAAGAGGAACACAGGTGATGCACGTATTCAAAGAGGGAGTAGGTTTTTAGAAGGGTGAACGGTGTGCAAGTAAGTAGAAGTAAAGTAAGCGCAGTGGGAGGAGGAATCAGGAGTGTGTACGAGATAGATGGAAAAATGCGATGTAACTGGATCCGAGAGTAGTAGGTGGCCAAAGCAAGAGCGCGACTGCGCCTCCCCACACATATACAATCCGCATCCGCGACTCTGCGCGAGACGCACCAGGATCCCCCCACCCCACACCTTCCTCCGAGCGAGCATCTTCCTATGCGGCTCGGGTTAGGGTTAGTCTCGCTGGCGCCTCCATCACTCCTCTACCCATTCCGTTCTTCCTCCTTCTCCCAACGCGGCGGGCGAGGGCCTGAACGCACGCGGCGCCGTCCCACACCTCCCAATGCATCTGGCCCCCATCCAAATTCTAGATTCGAAACGCCATAACCGTGCGCGGGATAGCGGAGGCCAGGCAGCTGAGACGGTAGATGGCAACGACCTCGTCTGCAGATACGGGTGCGGGGAGTCGGAGCAGTGGGAGGCTGAAAATGTGGGTGGACGCGGCGCACCCGCAGCGGAAGGGGAAGATGGAGTAGTGAGACGGAAGCGAGATGGGCAGCGCAGAGGCGGGGTGCGGGGGGGCGAGGGGCGTATTGCGATACAGGTCGGGAATCGTCGTCGTCGTCCCACAGTGTGTGTCCCTCCTCAGCTCGTACCAGTCATCCCCCGACAGAGATACGCTGCCGCTGATGAGGACCAGAGGCTGGATATGGACCAGAGGCTGGATATGGACACTGCAGCGCGTCTCTCCTTTCTTCGTCGGCCGCACGGGGTGTAGCTGCGGCACGCCCATGCCCAGGTGCCGCCGCAGCACCCCCTCGTATCTTAAGACTCCCCGCCCCCGCCACCGAAGTCGAAGAGGACGACGAGATGGACGAACGCACGCCACGCGTCTCCCCGTCCTACGTCATCCTCGCCCCTGCGGGACGACATCGCGCCTCGTGCGGTGTGCACCGAGCCCTCCTCTCATCCTCCCGCAGGCTGGGTGCGCCAAAAGCTACCGTGGCCATCCCGGCCATCCTGTTTCCGACGTACTCGCGGTGGGAGGGTTGAGCGGCGAGTCATCGTCTAGCTCGCCGCCACGGAGGAGAGAGACGGTGGTGAATGTGCCATGGATGGGGAGCACCGAGCCGGGGACGGCTGGCGTTAGCGACGAGGAGATGAGACGGAAGTCGACGCACACGCGGAGCACCGAGCGGCAGACAGGGGGCAGGTGTCATGGCTGAGGCGCAGGTGTGGGAGAAAGACGGTGTCGGCCTAGACGGGGAGAAAAGCACCGCCCCACGGGTGCACGATGTGGGCGCCGACTGCGGATATTGGAGGATGGACATTGGTGCGGAGGCGTCGCGTACAAGTAAGGGTAACCGAGGCGTGCGTGACCTTCGGCCAACGGAACGCGCTCGTGCATCGATGACGGATTCCTCTTGCAAGGAGGCAAATAACGACCGTCTTGCGGAGGAGAGAAGACCCGGGCGCGAGTCGGAGGCCGACGGCGACAAGCCACGATCTGGGTCAATCTCAGCGCGCGCCTCGATCCCACAGTACGAGGCTCGAGCCCACCCACTCCCCACCCGTGTGCTTCCCATCCACACGTCCCTCGGCTTCTCGAAGTCGAAGCATCTTCAGCCCCCATCGTCCACTGCTCGCCACTCTCGCGCACACGCATCGTTGTGGGAGCTCCCATCCTGACTGCAGAAGTGGGGTCGATGCCCGCGCCGCGCCACTCGAGCTTGGAGCATCGCCTTGACTCGCAGTAGAACGATTGGAAGTTGGCGCAGATAATGTGTATTGTCGACGAAGTCTCGCCCGTGAATCGATGCGTGTGAGGGTGGCGTGGGCGGTGGGAGCGACGAAGGCATCGTGGAGATGGCGGGGAGGGTAAAGGTGTGCCGTGGGGCGGGCAGCGAGCGAGGGTGTGGCGGTGGAGGCCCACGACCATCCGAAGGCAGGTGACGAGAAGCGCGACGTGGAGGTGGCGACGACGAGGATGGCGAAGCGCAGCCGGCAGAGGAAGGAAGAAGGGAGGGGCAAGTGGCGTTGGCATCGAGGCCGAGGATACATCGTATCTGGGCAAGCGTTAGCACTTGTACAAGTCGGTGCCATTTGAAGCGTTGGACCGAGAAGAGCGCGTAGCAAACTGAGAAAGAGAAGGAAAAGGGAGGAAGAGCCGGAATGAAGCGACAGGAGAAAGAGCGCAAGGTAAGGGTACACACCTCGAGATATATGTCCACACCATCTCCAGGACCTCGACGTACAGTACGAGCGCGGGATGTGACCAGTGAGTGAGTAGTTTATGGCGAGGTAAACCTACAAAGCGTGAGCGCAGCACTGGAGATAAAAAAGTACGCAGAAAGGATGGAGAGACGGTGAAGGATGATGGTCGAGAGAGAGCGGGAATGCACCTTTAAGAACCGATTAACAACCGGACAAAGGAACACAGGCGCCTCATCCGAGGACAGAGTCGGCCTCGGACAAGGCGTTGGCGAAGTGCTCGTCAAAATCTCAGGCTGCGCACAGAAGGATTACACCGTTGGATCCAGGATTGAAGAGCGGATAGACGCACCACATTCAACGCCGCATTATTCTTGCCCCAACCACGTCAAGCCGCCCGAGGACAGTCGTCGAGAACGAGAGGAACGCGAAAGGTGGTCCGAAGTTTGGGATGGGTACGACTTATCATCGGGGTTTCACGAGTGGGATTTTACGGCGATGGGCTGTGTGAATTTCGAGGGTCGAGGCGTTGGCGACGATGGCAAAGAGGAAACAGGAAATGCCAAGGAAATGCGATTTGATCCGTCTACACAGCCACTCCGCTCTCTTCCTTCCCGCCACAACAACAAGCGCGTCGTGCCGAGTAACCCTCCCGCTGAGTCTCTACGCCTAAGTCTAAAGAGTCTCTGCAGTCGTCTTGTCGTGGTTTGGTCGTGGTGTGCTTTTTTTTAAAGACCTCACCGAGTCGCCGACCGCTCTTGCAATTGGGCCTTTATGCGCGTCATGACCCGGTGTAATCAACTTCCCTTGGTTACTCTTCCTGCCCTCTGGCTGTGGTCTGCCTTTCATAGGCGTACAATTTTTACTGGGCTGTTTGTCTTGTTCCCTCGTGGCTGCCTTCCGACTTGGTGTCACTTGGAATGACCGGTTCTCAGCTCAAGAGAGTTTTCGGCTTTCGGCTGTCGTCTTATCTTCTATCCACTTGTGACACCGGCTGTATCCTCCACCACCTGGAGACTAGGAGGTTCGGGCCGCAAATACTTCTTCAAAACGCCGATACCGCGACGCACCCTCGTACCTTCCCTGCTTTACGAACTGCTTAAAATCTTCAACCTGTTGTTTCTGGCGACGTGTTCACATCAAATAAATCTATTTCAACTCAGCCTCGATCCTTTCTCGCTCGCTCAGAAATTTGGAGATCTCTTGGTAATTCCCAACAGAGCTCTAGATTTCTCGGTCAATCGTTTTCCTCTGCTAGATATCTCCGATTGAGGTACTGGCTCATCGTTTTTTGTCTGCGGGACGGTTCGATTTCAACTACTCAAACCTCCAGCTCCCACTGACACAACAATATTATGTTTCTGCAAGAATCGGACCCGAAATTTCTTGAGTATTTTAACCATGGATGATCTTTTGCTCCTTTTACTTCGGAACGAGCTCATATTCCGTTCACCTGACTTGATTTCTTCCAGCATGGGTGCGCTAATCGTCGACGAGGTCCGTCCTTCAACAATTCAACAACAGAGGTACGGGCTTCATTTGTTAAAGGGTATGTCCAGGAGAGGCTAGGTCTGTCCTGCTTCAATTCCGTTAATCTATGGTCATTTACATCCTTGAAGCTCCCGCCCGAACACAGAACCGTCCATTTCACGAAGATTGATTATCCCCTTGAAATCGCATTCATCATCCAACCTCCGACCCGAGGTAAGTTTCCTTCTTCGAATTCTTGTATTTTACGTGTTCTTAATCAACTGGCATCTTGACCCGATGTCCACTGTGTTCTGATGCTTCTATGCTGCTTCAGCGCGATCTCTGAGCAGCTTTGTCCTCGGATAAAATATTCCGGGCTCGAGCCCTAATTCCGGCGTCTTCTGCTCGGCGCCTCCAGACCACGACTGTTTCTCCTCGCCCTATTCGGAGTCGGAAAATGTGACTGTTCTCAATCTCCACTTCAACGAGACGGCTCCGTAAACAACTTGCGTTTACGGCTAGATTGTGTCTGCTGGCGCGAACAAAACGCGCACGGTGGTCAACGGCCGTGAGCCCCGCTCATCAAGGCGAATCTGAATGAAAGAATGCTGGTCCTTTCCTTCCATATTACCTTTGGAGTCGCTCATGCGTGTATTGAGGACCCGTGTATGTGACGAACGGCTCGAAGACTTACGGAACGTACGTCTCCTCCTTCTATCTTTCCTGGATCCTACTTTCTGATCGTAATCATTTATCTCACATAGATTCATACGTTGGTATACATCTTAAACTCATTCTAGTATCTGCGCGGCGAATCCATGCGCAAGAATGACCTCCCTGCCAAATACCCTGCCATCGCGACGTGGCGGCGCAGCGGGTATCTTGCCGTGCCCCATCCCGTCGGGCCAGATGCTGCTGAATAATCTCGCATTTGGAGGGTGGCCTCGACGCAGTGCACTGAGTTCTCTTGCTACGTATTTCAGTTTTTCCTTCTGATTCCATTGGGTTTCGATTTTCCTCCCATCTCCATTTTATTTTTTTCCCTTTGCTGGGGTAGAGAATTCACCTGATTTTCGTTGTTCATTCTTCTCTTCACCCATACTGTCGGCAATGCCAACTTCTCCTCGTTTTTCTTTCTTACACACAGTGAAAGGATCGAATGTGGTGCGTATGTGTAAACCTTTGTCCAAAGGTCCCGGCTAACTAACCAATAAATCGAAACTTGTAGTGTGTTCGGGGGTTCGCGTGGCAGGAAACCACGAATGCGAATCTGGAATAAGAAAAGGTGTGTGGTTTGATTTTCCAAGCTAATGTTCTTCGGCTAAAACTTTCAACAATAAATCCCAAATCCAACTTGAATCCAATAGACGTAAGTCCGTTCCGTTCCCGTTATAGTCCCGTTAACAAATCCGTAGAGTCCCGTAAATCGTTCCGTTAAATCAAGCAAGAGAGAGAGCCAATAAATCACAGGTGGTAAAACCTGGGCGTATAATTCTATTCTAACTAGTACATTTTGTCCGCCTTTTATACCCCAGTTGTTTGTACTTTCTAAATATACGGCTACGGTCACAAACTACCATCATGAAATGTCTCATCTCCAAGTTTCAACATAGCTTTGGGTGCGCCCCCTTCATACCTTAACAACTATCTCCCACCAACTCCTTTAACCAGTGCATCACCTACTTCTTTGACTTCCGAAACCCGTTTTGAGTGGTGTGATACCCTCCTGTGGTGACGGGCTATCTGTTGACAGGTTTGAACCCTGCCGAAACACCTTCTCGTGGCGTCTGGGACGCGTTTGATGCCCCAAACGCCAGAAGTCACGTAATCACGTGACCGCCTTTGCGCACGTTTCTTCGTTCCGTGTATTTCCGCGGGCATGTCCATCCCATTGTTCCCCTACACGCGGCGTCTAGCTGCCTCGGGGATTTACGTGCCCTGCCAACTCCCATCACTGCTTCATCTCCGCTGGTTTTTCTCGATTGCGACGCAAACCTCAAGGCAATTCTAGATACGTGATACTTTGTTTGTTTTCCCAAGTTTTGATGGCTTTCTATGGTTTTTCGCATGCGCAAATTCGCCCCGTCCATTAACAGCACTGCAACACACGTAGGTCCCTCAATCTTCTTCAATTCTGACTTCCTCTCGTTCATCGTCTCTTGCGCCATCAAGAGTGCCACACAAGCTGACGTATCTGAACAGCTGAGGTGGCTCTTATGAACCCTGCTCCCTCAATCGCTTGTGTCTCGTACAGTTATAGGTGTTATGCGCAGCACATTTGCAAATGACCGGGACGCACTACCGATGCATGAATTCGCGAAACTGCCCTTGTTCCAAGATTGGGTCACAATGGCAACGTTGGTCGAGGAGCGCATCAGGGTGCTGAATTCCTGGGAGGCTGCAGGTTGCCCCCGGTTTGTGGCATGCAATAATCTGAAGGTGCGTCAACAGCATTAATTCTCGGTGTTGTCTAACTCCCCTATCTATCTTATCCTGGAATTGTGCGCACAATTCCAGCTCTATAGGCTTTTTTGGGAGTTATAGATTTGGCAAGTGGCCATTTCTGAGAGAATCTCGCGCACAACTGTGCGCGAGATTCCCTGAGAAATGACCCTTTTCAAAAAGTTTGTGCGCGAGATTCCTTCAGAAAAGACCCATTTTTAAAAAGCTTGTGCGCGAGATTCCCTCTATAAGGCCATCTGGGGCGTTATAGATGAAAAAATCCCATGAAAAGGGAATTTCCAGGGAATCTCGCGCACAAAGATAAAAAAAAAGGCCTTTTCCCAGGGAATCTCGCGCACAAAGATAAAAAAAGGCCTTTTCCCAGGGAATCTCGCGCACAAAGGTTTTAAAAAGTGCCTTTTCCTAGGGAATCTCGCGCACAAAGGTTTTTGAAACAGGTGTCCTCTCAAAAAGCTTTGTGCGCATGATTCCACGAGAAATGGCCTGTCTGAAAAAGTTTGTGCGCATGATTCCACAGGAAATGGCCTAGCAATATTCCATTTACGACACCCCCCTCTGTCGTAACTTGATCTATAACTCCTGAAATTCTTGTTCAAACCCTTAGGTCTCTTCGGATTGGGTAGTAGTCACCCTCGTCACTTCGTTACTTCGCTTAAACTGGCGAAAGTTTGTCACTTTGATGGCAACCTCTGAAAATTCGTCAGTTTGGTGAATTTCCAGGAAAGTTCGTGAGGTGAACAAACCACACAAATCAGACGCATCAATCTGGCCATCATTTCCTTCTCCCCCGTTTTTTTATATTGATACCCTGGCCTAACACTAACCTCTAACCCTAACCTCTAACCTCTAACCACTAACCACTAACCACTAACCTCTAACCGTAACCCCCTAACCCAAACCTCTAACTTCCAACCCCTAACCAGCTAACCGGAACCCAACCGGCCAACCTCGGCAAGCTGTTGATGCACATCACTCTGTGATGTGCCGAGGAGTCGCCGTTTGACAAGGTTGGAATACCAACTCACGAACTTTCACAGAAAGCCATCAAACTCACGAACTTTCACGAATTCCCATCAAAGTTACGAACTTTCGCAGCGCTAAGCGAAGTAACGAAGTGACGAGAATGGCGCGGACTCCTTCGGATTCCGTAGTAACGTCTGCAGCTTTGGTGCAGACCATGTTGCAAAAAGAGTCGGGTTCCTGGGAATTATTCCATTATTCCCCATTTTTTCACCATGGATTGATACCCCTGCGAGAGATAGCTTCAAGTCCCCGGGGCGCATCCTACCATCCAACTTCCACCGAAAATAATGCAGCCCTGGGGCCAGGAACACCGCCGGGGCACGTGTAATTTATCCAGACCTCCTGTGGGTTGCATCTGAAACACCTTCGTCCCGTCGGATTTTAGCGAGACTTACTACGCCCAAACGTTTCTCCCACTACTAGCCACTGCCACCACATGTATGGGCCTAAGGCACAATTATTGGTAGAGTTTTGAATCCAGAACTGCGGATGTTGCTGAAGGCGTGAGAAATCGCACTTATTCCTGCTCCACTCGATGCACATCTCACCGTTCCGGGAACCTCATACGACCTAGAAGAGGTGATTGCCCTCTACAAATCGATATAGGATTCATATTTTTAGATGAAGAACTGAGATCATCGAATTGTATTTCGACGGTGGAGGGGCAACAGTTCTTCAAAGATTGGGCAGGGTGACAGGCACCCTTTGAAAAAAAAAAAGGCCTAAAGGTGTGGCATCGCTCGGCACTAGCCCATAGGTAAAGTGTAGGGGGTGTATAACAAAGGTTGTAGAGGGGAAGCAGGGCTACACACGTATACCGAAATCTCGTGATTCCAAGAATCCATGGAGGACTGAATTTTTGCAATGGGCTTGCATCAGATCGGGCCAATATTGCTAGGGCCTCCTACTGGCTCGCTGCCCCATTCAGAGGGTCAAAACGGATGGACATAGCCACCGTGCACATAGCCCGGGACATAGCCACCGTTTTGACCTTCTAACTGGGGCGGCAAACTGGTATTCCTTCAACCCTGGCCCTCGTCCTTTGATCCTTGACTATTCTCGCCACAATCATGCTCGAGTTCATGCTTCAGCTTGCATTCAGACGTCGGCACGAGGATGAAATGCACCTCTTTGGATGTCCGACCTCGTTCATCTTATTGTAGATGTAACGTGGGTGCTGTCTTCCGAGGCATCCGCTCCTCGAATTCCTGCACCGGCATTTTCTCGGGCGGCGGCTTCATTTTCTTTTCAGTACAACATCTACGGCGACTCTCCTTTGCTCAAACACCCACTCTCTATATGGCGCTCCGTCTTTTCCGACCCTAAATTCTATCTTTGGCTATCGAAGTGTTGTTCTAGCTAACATGATCCTTTAAATTTGCGGGGCGCCATTATTAGATCACCTCCTCGTGGTCGATCGAACCACAGAATATTCATCGCTACACTGCGCCTTTACATCTCCTCGCAACTCAGCGGCCGCGAAAAATCCTACTTCCCTGTGTGGTGTGGGAATGTCCAAGGGATGATCGATATCGATGATCGGTCAGAGATGAGTGTCTTCTCCGGATGGCTCACAAATTGCCGGTTTGCCCACTCAGAGTCAGACTAGACTCCGGGACTTTTTTAGGAGTATATTCATCAACACTGAACGCCACTGTCCATGCCGCTGATTTCGTTGGTCCTTGGGATGAGACAACAACCACCTTTTTACAAAACTGCCGTATCTGAGTATCTCACCGCGCTCCCTCAAGGTGTCCTCCGCTAAGCCACTTGCCCATGATCACGAAGGTTTGAACCATTGCGCGACGAGAAATGCCAGCCTGCGGCAACGCGCTCGGCACGCCAGGCTGGTCACGAGACTAAAAGAGGTAGAGGCCTCGAGGATGCCTTGTGGCTGAAGCCTTCCTCCAATTCCTCCACTGCATGGGCCACTACAACTCCGAACCAGACTCCATCTGCGACAGCGCCGCCTCGGTCGCTGCGGCTGTCTCCATCCTTCGAGCTCAGCCGGCGTTGGCGATTACATGCCAAGGCTACGACCTCGGCTATAAGGGCGGCTCTCCTTGTATCCTCTCCTTCGCCACCATCGAGCGTCCATCTCAAGTGTTCCACTTCGATCTCATCACCCTCGACCGCGCTACCCTTCAGCCACTCTTCGACATCCTCCGCTCCCCGTCGGTGACCAAGGCAGTGTTCGACGGACGTCTGATCGCATCGGCGCTCCTGCACGACTGTGGTGTCGAGCTGGTCAACGCGCTCGATATGCAGCTCGCAGATGTCACCTCCCGCACCCTCCGTGGAGAATGTGCGGAGAGGCAACTTAGCCGACTCTCAGATGTAGACCACGCCTATTTTTCGCGAGACTTCATCCCGCGGAGCATTGTTCACGCCCACCCGGAGTGGTATCAGTCGCTCTTCCGTCTCAACGAGGCGGAGGTATGCACGAAGGAGCACGGCATTCGAGCTGGGAGCAGCGTTTGGCGCCGTCTGAGTACGTCTTTCTCTTTGACCTCTTTTCTTTCTTGATATAATATCTGTGACTAACCTGCCTTCCGACAGTCGAGCATACCGCAGAAGTATGGGCTGCCCGCCCCCTCTCGTCGTGGGCGTGCAAGTACTCCACGGATCGCGTCTATCTCATTTCTGCCATTTACGCCGACTTCGACGCCAAGGGATACATTACGCCCGCTCTCGCAGCGCAGAGCGCTCGCTATTTCTCTCTGCATCGTGCGTCCATGCCCAAGCTTGGGAGTGGCTATCCCTTCCCGATCCTACCGCTCGGAATCATCACTGCCGCGCCGCCAGCGCGCACTCGTCTATGCAAGACGTGCGGTCGTGCCTTTACTGAAGGGGATACGAGGGAGGACGATGGGTGTACTGCCTCGTGTGCTTTGGCGTGAAGAAGGCGCAGGAGGAGAACGACGAGATATCGCGGCGTATCGCGGCGATGCCTGCCTCACAGTACGATTCAGACAGTGAGGACTGGTTCGATGACCCCTACCCGTGGAAATGGTAGAAGTGTGCGATAGGGTTAGCAGCGAAGAAATGATAGGTATACATACTACTCCAACCAGTTTGTGAATCATCCGCAGCATCCAGTGTTGAATACACTCGAGCATGGCGCACTTCTTGTCTAAGCTTGCGGAGGGTGGTGCAATGTGACGCTAGCCTCTCAGGATTCTGGACGACGCACGCCGCCACGTACGTATCGCGTGCGGCAGCCTCAAGGATTTGCCTTCTATGAGAAAGCCTCGACAATATATTTTCCCAAGTTGTTCAAATTTTGGCTAGGTGATTATTCTTCGGTACTTGACAATATTGTTCTCTCCCCTCTGGTTCTCGTTCTATGAGTTGGATTTTGTCGCTGTAACTACTGCGCTCGTCGCGACCACTTGGATTTATGATGAGGGCAGGGCGTCTAAAGCTGTACTAGGGGAACATTTATGCAATGTGGCGTCATACATCTCTTTCGACCTCGGTGCGACCAAAATTATGGCATAGTTGTCTTTTTGTTTTCCTGTCTCCGTTTTGCCGACCGTACTGAATCTCAGGATAGGTAACACGCGTCAACTCGACACCGTGTCGTCCGCCGCTATTTTCCTCAGTGGCGCGGTGATATTCACCATAACTCAAGCCATCAGGGAAAACCTCCCTTGTACGTGGAGCGATATTGAGAAGGACATGTGAATCTACGCTCCCTTCCCGGAAATCGATCCACTTCTTGCCATAGAAAAAGTCGACGAGTAAAAAAATCGACTATGCACACCGACTAAACTGACCGCACGAGTCCTGAATCTTTCCTGAGCTACGTATCTCGTAATTTTAGACCGCCAGGAGCTTAGCATGTTGGGTACAGCGAGTAGACGAGTGTTACATGTAGTACTCGCGCTAATCAAAAGTGACCGGAAAATCACCAAAGATTTGAGTAGAGCGTAAATATTTCCAACTTATTTATACATGGGTCATCATTTCCAAGGAGGAATGACCAAAGTAGTGGAAGTGGAAGTGAATTCCACTTCCACTACCGCCTACCAGTGGAAGTAGAAGTCGCTTCCACTGGCGTCTGACTGCCACTCAGCCACTTCCACTTCCATTGGTGACTGTCACACCACTGCCGTCCCGCCCCCGCCCACCGCTCCCACCATCTTTTTCAGGCACTTAGGCAACGCGTGAAAGGCATGAGTATACTTTTGAATAAAACGGTATCCAAGTCGAACACTGGATATGTATCTTCAACGATAGATTCTGATTTAATTCTATGAGCACTACACATTTAAAGCTATACGACAGAGGTAATGCAAAAACTGCAAAGGGAATTATGGTGGCAATGATGGCAATGGCGAAGATTTAGGGTGGCACCCAGGCTTAAATAATCACAGTATACCTGCCTGTTCGAAAGGAAAACATACTTGCCCTGTATATATCTCTGGTAACCCTTCCTCCCGGAGGCGCTGGGGTGTGCAATGGCCTGTGGGTTTTCAAAGTGTATTGATTCAAGACAAACAAGAGGAAGGGTGAGGAGGGAAGACGTGGTGACTCACCCGGCCGCCCAAAATCAATCCGCCATGCAGCCACTGTCGCCGTACCTAAGAGGTTAACGTGGGGTGAAAGAAAGAGGCAAAAGGTGGTGGCATCACACAATGGCAATTTGTGTATTGTTGAACGCGGTGGCGCATCAAAATGTCACGGTTCCGCCGGCGGGCCACTTCTACTTCCACTGGAGCACACTTCCACTTCCACTGACCTACTTCCACCTCTACTTACCCACTTCCACTTCCACTACTTCTGTATATACTCATTTCCAAGCTACCTGAGTATTTTCACGCAACATCTACATTTTTCAACTGGGTTCTCAGAGCCACAACTCCCTATAGTAGCCAATTTGGATATTTCCATACTTTGTAAGTTATTGACACATTGAAGATATTCAGCCCTATCTCGAAGTACATGAATATGCACCTTTTGTGCCTAAAAAACTTTCTGAAAGCCTCCAGGTCCAAATGTGGCTGCAAGCCTCTGAGGCAGTATAACAACAAAGAAAGAGAATGTTCACCTTCGTACTTCCCAGAAGAAATTTGGTTTTCATGGGGCTCCATGCTTTTCTAGGGTTGAGGGCAATGCATAGTAATACAGTGGATGACTGTTAGACCCCACCAATAGATGTTTTGACCCACAAGATCCTCTGCACAGCAAAGAAAATTCCGGATCTTTCCAATTCCGCGGCCGGTCACTTTTGATTAGCGCGAGTATGCCAAATATGGGACAGAAATTTCAAGTCTCTCGGGCTCCAGTGGGAATTAGTTCTTTTCTCGTTCTGTTGAGAGAAATATTGGCTCGCTGCTGCTGGTTACTACCACAGATTAAAATCCTTGTTGTGGCATATTTGGTCACTGAAATTGAGACGCGATGGTCACATGACCGCGTCTTCCTTTGCCACAAACCACAATCACCGTCAGCCGCAATCTTGCTGAGGTCGAGGTCTTTCTTGTCCTCCGGCCTCAAATGCTGTGAATGAAAATGGCTATTCGACCCTTCGAGATTCCTTCCACCCGACTAACGTCGACGTCAGAATTCTGAACTTCCGCGCTGAGACACGGTAGCTGACTTCCGCGGTGAGACGCGGCGGATTTATCTCAAGTGGCTGGCCGAGTTCTCCTTTCTTTACTTTTCTTTCGCTTACCACCACCTCGAGTTGACCTCGAGCACAAATCTTGCTACTACCTTCACGCAACTCGCTCAGAAACCTCTTACCCTCACCCTAAACCTCGCACCCCACATTCCCACCTCTATCTCACATCCGATGTCTTGCTTCGGCGCCGGCGCCTCTGCGCCTCTACCCAACCTCAAGGGCACCTTCGTTGACAAAGGCTTCTTTCAGCTCGTCGAATTTCTTGGCTCCGGCCGCACCGCCGACGTCTACAAAGCTTTAGATATCACCTCCCGGGAGGAGGACCCCATCTACTATGTGGTCAAGTGTATGCACAACGACTCTGCTGGGTCCAGGCGAGTGGCGGCTCTCAAGCACGAATGGACGATGCACAAATGCGTCTCACACCTGCGCGGGGTCATCAAATTCTATGGTATTTTCTACGGCGGGGTCCAGGAGGAGGGCGAGCTTGTTTTCCTGATCCTCGAGTCGGACCTCGACCCGTCGGATACGAATATACTCGATGCGACCACGAAGCGCGGGCTGTACGTCGACAGACCATCCCTCATTAAGAAAGCGTTCTAGGACATTCATTATCCGGAATTCCTGTTCCGCAACATTCCTTCCCGCAAAATTGCGGGAAGGAATCCTCTTACAAACAAAACAGCCCCCCAAAATCCTTCCCGCAAAATTGCGGGAAGGATTTCTCTTAAAAAAACAAAAAAACCCCCAAAATTCCTTCCCGCAATTTTGCGGGAGGGATTTCTGTCACCCAAAAAATCCACCCCAAAATTCCTTCCCGCAAAATTGCGGGAAGGATTTCTCTTCTCAAAAAAAAAACCCCAAAAATTCCTTACCGCAAAATTGCGGGAAGGATTTCTCTTACCCAAAAAAAAAAATTGTCACCCAAAATTCCTTCCCGCAAGGGATTTTTACAACCGAAAAAAACAAAAAGAGCAACACTCCAATTCCAGATCTCAAAAACAACGCATTGAGACTCAGTGCTTGTCACAGTTGTGACGGGTGGCTAGGGTTAGGGTTATCACCTTTCTTTTCTTTACCACCACCACATGTCACCCAAAGCCCTCGCTCCGGCAAAGCCGCCAAAACGCTGCCGCCGCCACGCTTGTGTGGCGCTGCGTGGCACCGCCGTCTGTTAGCGCCGCGGCGATCAGCGTTGCCACGTCGCCCTTTGTTTCCCACCACCACCACACTAGTACTGCTTCACCCGCTGCCCGACGCCCACTGCTATCTCCAATTGTTCAACCCACCTGGACTCAAGCTCTCGTTGCCTCGCCGCCCAATTCCTTCAATCCAACGTCGCCCTCCCAATGTCTAGCGTCCAACTCTCACCTACGCTTCATCTCTGGATCCGCCCCTCAACGCCAAGCATCAGCCATCCGTCCATTCTGTCTTCCGCGGGTTCTCCAGCCTACTACTTTCTCGATACTGCAGTGCGCACGTCCGTTCACTCATCTACCTTTTCATATAATGCTGACATGAACGTCTTCGCTTCTGTAGATGCGCAGCTGAGCCTCAGACACCCGAGCTCGCGACATACGACATGGCTAGGCCCCCACCGTTCCCCTGCTGCGATGGATATGGATTATCGTTGGGAGTCGTGGGTTTCTGGTGCGTTATTTCCATCATCATCCTCCTCCACGTAATCTTTCCTATCCAACGACTGCCGGGTCTCATACTCGTCCCATTAACCCCCCGCATCCTTTTAACAGCCATCCAGCAACACGACCGAGTCACGCTCGGTCAACTTCTCCGCCTACCGCCCGCAGACACTCACCGCAATACGAACGACGGCCGATCGCACAGGACCACCCGCGCTCCCCCTTTTGCCTGCGCGCGACATCGGGCGATCTTCTATCCCTCACATCCGCACGCATCCCCATAGCCAGTGCACCTCCCTCTGAAATTGGCACAATTTTGTCTGCGCGCACTGCTGGCGTCGACGCTCGTTCTCCGCATCCTCTTCGTCGGGTTCCTCGCCGCCCAATCCGACGCCCTCGCTCGCGCGCACCCTCAGCTGCCTCGCTTGTCGTCCCCCTCGCCCATCACTTCTCATCTCGCACTCACCGCCTCTCTTAAGCTCAACACCACCCTCGGCGCCTATATCACCGACTACTCACAACGGAGGACACGCAGATAACCGAACCGCCCATCTCCGCGCTCCTCGTTGTCGTCCCCGAACCGTTCCCTTTCCACGCCTACCCGCAACATTCCCGTCATCCTCAGCCCCGACGCGTTTCTCCGTCCCTGCGTCGTCGTTGTCTCTTCGCCCCGTTCCGCGACCGTTTCGAGCACGTATCACTTTCACTTTCACAGCAGGATGAGCACAGCATTTCGTGGCCGCGCACGCCGCAACAGTGCCGGGTCTGCCATTCTCGCAGTGCTCTGGACATTGTACCCACTTTGATCAATCACCCACATTGTCATCTCCATGCTTTCCTTCAGTACGTTAATTACTTCTCTACATTCCAGTACCCGTACATGTATTGATCTCGGCCGTGTTTCAATAATGTTCTTCTTGAAATCCTCCGCAAAGACGTCCGAACTGAATGATTCTGCAGGGTGATTACATTGGTATGCGATTGACTCGTTTTTTTCGCTTCAAGTTACCTCGCGTCACAATTTGAGACTCTTCATATTGTCCTCCTATTTACAGACGCAGATTAAATAGTAATCGCAAGACCTCCCGGCTTCGTGTAAAGGTGTACGTCCCGCAGCGCCGATCCCTCTCATTCGCACCGCCCATTCTTCCTGACGCTCTCTTTGCCTCTCCTGTTATCGTTCAACGTCCTCGTAGCTCGATGCCATCTCTCCACTCGTTATGCCTCTCAACCCTCAAATTCCATTCCTCTGGTAGCCTCTGCCAATACCTCTCTGACTCGGTATCCTGTTTCATTTCGTCGGGCAGCGTACTAATGCGTTCGTTTCATTCACCGACCCTTAGGTTCCGAATGGCGCAACGGACTTGTGCATTGAATCGGATGGAAAGCCAGAGCACCTAACTCTAACCCTAACACCAACCATCGACCTTCCGTCCGTGGATCCCTTCGTCGAAGGCTCTTATAGCTAATACTGTCTCAATATCCCGGTGCGCACGGTCGCGTTCTGTGATCTATCTTCTACAATGCTGATATCTTCTTTTTTTCTAGATGTGCTACTCATCACAAACGCCCCAGCGCACCATACACCGGCGTCGATCCACTAGCCCATGCCTATCCTGCGATGCATATGGCTCAACGTAGAGATCGTGGGTATTGGTGCGTGTTTACTACCATCTCGTCCCATTCCACGAGCGCTCGTTGATATTCGCTCACTCATTCCCCTCTTTTTCCTCTCCCCGCGCATGCATCGACCATCCTCCCAAGCAAGACGAACAAGCCGCTCTCACCCCCTTCACCATCTGGCCCATGTGCACAATGCGCGGGATATCGCCGCACCGCACCACCCCCAGTCTGCGCCTTCTGCCTGCGCACAACATTGCGCTCCTCCTTTCCTCGCGTTCCTTCCCGCATCGGCCATCTCCACATAAATCCCGCCTCTCCCACGCAATTCTGGATGCGCGCACCGCTTTCCTCGACGCCTATTCTTCCCGTCCTACCCACCCTTTTCCGTCCCCGCCTTGAATTGTCAGCCAGTACCGTGCACATCAGCCGCCTCGCACATCCCCTGCTTCGTCTTCTAGCTTTCTTTCCGTACCACCCTACACGCCTTCATCCCGGACTACTAACAACACGCACTACCCCGCAGCTAACTGTAGCGCCTGCCTCCGCGCTCCTTGTTTCTCCCTCGGCTCCCGGCTCCCCCGAACGCTGACGCGCCGCCTTTGCACCATATTCAGCGTACCCGGCACGCGTTTCTCGATCCCGTGCCGCCGCCGTTTCTACGCAGCCGCTCGCACCGATGTCGCACCTTAGGAAATAACGCTGGCTCTCGCTCGATTCCCGTTTCGATACCACACGCGTACCCACCCCGTCTCCATTTTCCTTTCCATTTCGTGCGTTACTTACTTCTCTGTTCATTCGAGTACCCGTCATGTGTTGAGCCAGGCGTACATCTAATGATATCCTTTTTGAAAGCCTTCTCGCGAGACGTGCAAATTGAATGGGTTCCCAACGGTACGCAACTCGTCCAAATAGTCAATCGGTATACCTCAACTCAACTCTTTTTCTCTGGCTTCAATCTTTGAAACCCGCATATTGTTCTCCTACTTGCGACACAGGTTAAATAGTTCCGTGGCCCGTCCTTGGATTCTTCAGTGGTTGGAGAATGCGAAGTGTGTTTGGCTTCAGGATATCTGGTGCGTCGATTTATACCATGCCAACCTAGCAGTGAATTCACCCTCTCATCCTCCAGCCCTTCCGCCCATTCCTTCGAATGTCAAAACTTCAGTTCCTCCTTCCGCACTCACATTGCGTCGCGCCCAGCTTCGTATAAGGGGCTACTTTCTTGTAATACACCCAGGTTTGTCTGCACCGCATCAGTGGAGATGCCGGGACAGTACCAGTATTCACGAACGCACATGCGGCGTTAATGCAAGGTGCATATTCTCTTCGTGTTTTAGCCACATCATCGTCCTTACTCCACCGTAGATGCATTTCGAAGTTGTTTCTCTGATGAATGCGGTGCGACTCCTTCTACCTTCTCTCTGCGAGCACGACCCACGGCAGCCGAGGATGGCCATGTGGTCCATTTGAAGTGGTCCCATCCCTCGGTATTCGTTTAGCCACCATTCAACTTGCTTACCCACGCATCGTGTCTACGCCCCCAGGATCCTTCTCCATGACTCCCTTCGTTTCATTCCCGCCCATTCTCCCTCGCCGTTCCGCCACGTCCTCGAAGCCACTCCTGCCCACACTACGCGAATCCAAACCATTTCCACACTCTCATTCGGACGCAACGCCAAATCCGTCGGCTAGATCCCTACGCACAGCCATTTGAGACTTCCCTCCATTCAATTTCCGTCGGCCTGCGTACTCAAGCGTTCTTCATTGTACCACTGACCGGTAAGTTCTTCCCGCTTGTTTTTAAGCAATATCAAATTCACATGTGTGTAGGGATAATAGTGTGATCGCGCCGCAGCGCCATGCCAGCGAAATTGCGTGCGCATTTCTCAAGTCCCTACCGCATTTCCTGCCCGCGCACGCCGTAAGAGCACCGGGTCTGCTCTTTCTTGCAGCGCTCGGGACATGGTACCGACCCTCGCGTGGTTCTGACCGGGACCCTCCCTTGTTGTCTCCGTATTTTCCTTCAGTGCGTCAATTACCTGTCTACATTTCAGTACCCATACATGTATTAATATCGGCCGACGTCCAATAATATTCTGCTTGAAGTTCTTTCGCAAGACATGCAAATTGAATGAGTTGCGCGGGGTGCGCAAATGGGCCGAATACTCGTTGGAGTGCGTCAACTCAACGTCTTTACTCGAGTTCCCTGGCTTCAATCTTTGAAACCCGCCCTAATCTTCTCCTACCGCGGCTCGCGAGACCTTTCAGCTTCGTGCAACTAGGTACATCACGCAGCGCCTTTAACCACCAATAACTAACTCTCTCAAACTTGCAGGTCTTGTCATCTGCCTTCCGTTCGTTTTCTCCCCACAGCTAAATTCCGCCCCAACTGGCGCCAACTGCACTCAGTCAGTAAGGCTGGTTGCCAGTTGGTTTCACTTCAAACAAGCCATCAATTCTGTTCAAGTCACGTAAATTCGCACTTCCTAGGGCAGCTTTCCAAGTTACCTTCAGAGGTATCCATTCTCAATCGCTCAAACCTGAAATTTAATGAACATAGTCTTTGTGGGTCTATTATCTCGGCACTTCCCGACCAAGTACTCAGGATATCATTCAACCCATTCCACGCACCGATGACGGCTTGTCCCACTGTTGCAGCTCCTCCCTCGAGTTTTTTTATGAAGTCAACCCGTAGGTATCACTCCTATCTCTCCAATCCGGGATTAGATAGCGAGGGTGGGGCGTCCAACGCAATGGGATACAATAAGCGCCGCCGATTACGCGAAAAATTACTGGGATGAATTCAAAGAGGAGTATCCGGAGTACGCCAAGGCAGTCCTGCCCGCCGACTCGCATGAATAGATTACGGCCGAATTTCTTGATCTTTGAACTTTTTAGGATTACTTACTGCACACATAAGTAGCGACATTATTCATTTGCATATACTCATGTAGATTCTCTGTTACAACCGTGACCTCGATGCACCAAATTCAAAGTGCTGTTCCGTGTCAACCATAGTTTTTGCGCCCAGGGAATGGGGCTATCAGTGCCAAACCCGTACTTGGAATTTGGATTTCAATCAGGCCAGCAGTAGAAGCAGGCGAGACGACTTACAGGTTGGTGAAAATATCACTGAACCGTCACACTGTGTGACGGAAATGTTGAACTAACGAAGATTCGCAGCGAGGAACCGAACTGACGAAGGTTCACTGCCGGGACTCCAAGTGACGAAGAATACCACATATTTGCTAAATTTACAGGGGGTCGAACTTTCTCAAAATTAGCCGAACTGACGAAGTGACGAAGGTGGCGCGGAGTCCAACAGGCTCGCATGAAAGTGGTAGGATAAAGGCTAGGATCCATAGAACCGAGGTACTGACGCCAGTCTCGCCGCCGGCGTCCACATGACATGGACGACAGCTGGGGAGTCTTGCAAATTGCAAGCTCTGATGAATAATAAAGCGCAATGAGAGCTCTTTCAAAATGGATAGCATAGAAACTATTTCCATCCACAGGCGAATCGGTGAGGGGATTTTGAGATGGTGAATGAGAGCATAAGTGCGGCGCATTGTTCCGGACCGGACTGAGCGGGCAAACCACAAGAAACTCGCCAACCCACCATATATTTGGTTTTTTTTTTTTTCACCCCGATTCAACTCGATTGGAGTCGTTTAGGGCCGATCATGACTCAGAGGAGTTTGAGAGAAGAGTTGCGATTGCCAAAGCGCCCCGAAACCAGAGAGCGCCAAGGAGAGGGGTCTGTGGGACGAGTAGGAATGGTAAGTAGCAAAGATAAAGCGGGATTGGCTGAACGTGGTGGCGGGTCCCTACGGGAGACAAGACATATCGCGTGGATCAAGTCCCGGAAGCCTAGTAATATCTACACCTCCAGACGGGAGGGCATTGTAAATATTGCGTGTGAAGCCAGATGTTATCCAATCAACCCGAAATTTTTCAGCTTCACACGCAATATTTACAATGCCCTCCTATCTGGAGGTGTAGATATTGCTAGCCTTTTTCTTTTTCAAAGGGCGCCTCTCAACCTGCCCAATCTTTGAAGAACTGTTGCACCTCCCACCGCTGAAATACAATTCGATGATCTCAGTTCTTCATCTAAAAATATGAATCCTATATCGATATGTGGAGGGGAATCACCGCTTTGGGGCCATATAAGTCTCCCGGAACGGTGAGATGTGTATCGAGTGGAGCAGGAATAGGTGCGATTTTTCACGCCTTCAGCAACATCCGCAGTTCTGGGTTCAGAACTCTACTAATAATTGTGCCCTCAGGCCCATACTTATGGTGGTAGAAGCCAGTAGGAGAAACCTTTGGGCCCAATAGGTTCGCTAAAATCCGACGGGACGAAGGTGTTTCAGATGCAACCCACAGGGAGGTCTGGGTAAATTACACGTGCCCCGGCGGTATTCCTTGCCCCAGGGCTGAATTATTTTCGGTGGAAGTTATAGATGGTAGGATGCGCCCCGGGGACTTGAAACTATCTCTTAGAGGTGTATCGATCCATGGTGAAAAAATGGAGAATAATGGAATAATCCCTAGGAAGCAGACAATCTCTGCAGCATGGTCTGTATCAAAGGTGCAGACGTTACTACCGAATTCGAAGAGACCTGAGGGTTTGAACAAGAATTTCAGGAGTTATAGACCAAGTTACAGAGGGGGGTGTTGCACATGGAATATTGCTAGGCTGATTGTAAGTTCTTCCCACAGTGGTAGCGTACAGATAGAAAACTTGGAATAGACTTCGATTCTCCAGACCTCGAGTCGAGACCCACCAGGAGCCGAAGAAATCGTGGGGATGAAAAGGAAACATCCGCTAGAACGCCTTGCGAGCGGACAAAGCTGGCGTATCGTTCAGCACGTAGAAGAGGTGGAGGGACTTGGGGGAAAAGGACGAGCAACGTCGGAACAACCGGCCCGCAAATGTGGCTATGTTTGATGGCACCTTTCTCTTCCTCCGCTCATGTCCGACTCCTCAACTGGCCCAGGACTGACGCGAATAGTACATGCCTGCTTAAATCCTTCCAGGCTACGCCGTTGCTATGCCCCCAGTCCTCCGAATGCCTGGAGCCGCTCCAAATCTTTGCTCCCATCTCCCACTGTACCTCCCTGACTTCGGCTCTCCAATGTCCGACTCGCCCTGGGGACGCATCTTGTACGCCAGTCGTGGATCTGCCAACGCACCCGTTAACCGCCTCCACAGAGTTACCTTGATGTGCGAGCCTCCCACTGACGCCTACGCCGCCTATAAGGCTGGCGTCCCCGCGACGTCGGATCAGGGCTATGCAGGATCTGACTGAATGTGGATTTTCATTTGGAATTAGATTCCAGTGCGTCTACATTTGCTTTCCGTTTCCTTTCTCCTTCCCCAAGTCGGACGCGTAGCGTCCACTTCTCTCCTTTACTTCATTTCTTTGTATCGTCGCACGATGCCACCGATACTGACTATTCCCTGCAGACGCGTCGCCTCCCGATTCCATTCCGAGCCCAGGCAGGAACTCCTTTTCTGTTCAGCATCGCCCATGGCGCAACTATCGCTCCCTCTGCACCAGCTTCCTTGCCTCACCTGCGTCCGCGATGCCCACGGCTACAATTCCCGCGTATTCCTCCGTTTCCGCCGGCATGTGGGACGCAGAGGTCAATGGCGAGCCAGGTGGACTTACGGGGACACTCGTAGCAGATCCAGAGACTGCGGCCATCGCGATCGCAGTATACTTGGCTCTGTAGAACGTCGCCCCTACCTCTCTGCCTCAAGTCGACGGACGACTCCGCCTCTGATTCTACGTATGCGCTTCTTTCAAGTGCGACAACGCGCTCATTTTCCAAAATCGCTTCCCCGCCTCCATCCCTCGTCTCCTGCGGAATGTATGATGGCGGCTCCACTCTCCGTCACATCCCCATGAACTCAAAACGCCGCCGTCCCCGCTGCCCAACTCAATCCGCTTCGCCCCGGACGTCGCGCATCCCCCGCTCGACTCAGTCGGCGCGTGTCTCTGCGCTCGAGTCGCCCCTCCGTCCTTCCTCGTCTTCGCCACCGCAGCCCGCGTACGCCCCACTGGCGCACCACCACGCCCGAGCGCGCCGGGTATGTCTGGATGTGAACGCAGGAAGAGAGTCGCTTTGTGGGCGAAAAGCCTGCGTTGTATGTCTGGATGGGAGCGAGCGGTGGGGCGGGGAAGATGAGAATTCTGTGGGTGTGCGTGATTCGAAGGTGAGGAATGAGAGATACAGGAGAAGGGCGAGGAGAGGGACGCGGGGATTTGACGATGATGAATGGACAAAGGGATGAGCAGCGGTATCCGATCTGGGATATCTGTGCCGCGGCCCATGCGCCTCGACTAGACGGTACGATGCTCAACGGCACGATGCTCAACGGCGCCGACGCATGGGAGGACTTCGTCCGTAAGCCATCTCGGCCCCGAGTCCATCCGTCTGGCTGATGTACTTCCACCCAGCGTCAGGCGCGCGATCCTCCAGGATGTCGACGCAGATCCCAATGTGCCCGATACCTCCGCCGTACCCCACTATTGGAAGTACGCATCCATAGATTCTGGCTACTCCTCGTCTGACGCTGATGCACGCGAAGCTGAGGCCCGACTCCGCGATCTTCTCGTCACGTACTCCGTCTTTTTGTTCTGTTTGGGAGAGGAGTACTGTTTCACGCATGGGCATCGGAGCATATCCTTCTGGCTTCGGGTGGCGTGCGCGTCCTTGGCTTTGGTTACGTCTTCGGCATTCGGAATCTTTTCATTCTCTTCCGGTGCGCGATGGGCCCCGGTGGAGAGGTCTGCGGGTATAGACGGGAAAGGGGAGCATTCCGTCTGTCCTCGGGTGACGCGTACGTGCTTGCCATTCGGCTTTGATGCTTGCGGGGCACCAGCGTTATCGACGGGACTGCGCACGGGCCAGGACCACCGGCGTCTTTCGTGGTCGGCGCTATGGTTGTCCCGGGAGAGCGAGCAATTAACGCTCTGGCTGGCCGAGCCGCGTTACTGCTTTTCGACTTCTTCCTTCGATTTCTTCTTTCTTCTCTCTTGGGACGTTCCTGCGCTTGCGTTCCTGGTCGTGCTGGCTACACGACGACGCGACGGTCGAGCCGTTTTGGCTTTGGCTTTGGCATTTCATTTTTCCATCTTCCAAATGCCTTCGTGGTTGGGCTTCGTGCCTGGCTCGAGCCTTTGTTGCTTGCGAAGTTCTTTCGATTTTGGATTTCAAATGCTCGTTACGAGACCTCGAGCCCCTATCGGACTCGGACATGCTTCCTTCTCCTTCCCGGATCGGGCATTTGGGCATTTTGTCAACTGCTCTTGTGCTGGTTGGCTGGCCGGATGGCTGGGCTTCCGAGTCTTGACCCAACTACTCTGTGTAGACGGAGAAATATCATAAGTCTCTCAGTCGGTCCCGGAGACGATAGAACGACTGTATTAAAGAAATATAACAAGTCTCTGGTCCGTGAGTAAGAGGTTAAGTAAGTGAGCGGCATACCTTAGTCGGTCACGGAGAAGGTAGAACGACTGATGTATGCGAGGCGGGCGAACAAGGCGTATAAGAAACCTATTGAACTCCGACTCCAATTGGCGCGGCTTGCGCTCGATTGTATCACGTTAGGGGTTTAGTTGAATCATTGCCGACGGGATTAAACTCGTCACCGGCCGTTATGGCACAGACGAGTGGACACGAGCGTAAGGTAAATTGCTTTGGTTTAATAACTGCTTATCGGCGTAGTACCGACCCAGCTAGGATGTACCATACACCCATACATATGTACACCTGCTACTCGACGCTTTTGCCAAAGAACTTGTGTTCGCACTGTTGCATGGCCGCTATTTGGTTCTCCCAGAAGTTGATCACTTCTTGTGGGGGTTCCGGGAAGGTCTGAAAAAAGTAGAACTCAGTCAGCTACTTCCCCTGGTGTGTGTGATTTGCTACCTGAAGCCAGTTCACAACACAGAAAAGGCTGTGTCCATTAAGTATCTGCCAATGAAAAGCTTCGTGTTCCGGGTCGTCAGATATTTGGTCGCAAATCTTTGAGAGATCCAGGGTTGCCAGCTCATCGAGTATTTTTGAACTGGGCCCGCAGTGCTGAATGATTTGGAGCAGTTCTCTAGAATCTCGTTTAAATGCAATATCTGGATGAAGCAAGAGTAACACCCACGAATCTGGCGTGAAATCTGCAACAACCATGAATTCCCTGGCTCGAGCGATCCACCGAAGCACCAGAACCTCCGCAGTGGCTCGAGGACCTAAATATAGTGCTCCTGCTCTATCAGGATCCGCGATAAAATCCAGCGGGGAATCACCCTCGGAAAACGGGAAATCCAGGTGCTCGCGGAATAGAAAGAAGGGTTCAAAAATTTTGTAAGTGAGGTCAAATAGTGTGAGAACGGAATGCAACCGGGCGGGTCGTATGACTTGAGCGGGTCGCATGACTTGAGTGCTCAGGATGAAGATAAGGGTCGACTGTCCTGAGAGAATCCATGTGTAGAGGTGATCATACTTGAAAGTCGGCCAACATTCCTTTCGGCTGAAGCTCTTGAGATTCGTTGTAAGGCCCGAAAGAAATTGATGACACTCCCACAGTTGGATCAAATCGGGTGGGTATTGCGAACATACCTAGTGGGCAGGATGAGTGGACCAACTACTTCTAATGACATTGAAGACACGTACCGTGGGCCATGGCGGTCCTACTTCATTGCACAAGAACAGAGAGTTTTGGAAGACACTGTCACGCAGGAGATTGATCAACTGATCACAAGGAGTCGCGTTGCTTAGAATCCTGGGCAGTGCTTCTGCAATCTCACTAAACCTCCATCAGTCTAATACTAGAATGCAATTAAAACATGCCTCACTGGAAATAACCTCTGAAGCGATCTGTGGATGGTGATGTGGACAACAGACGGATCATGCAGTGAAGCAAGTCAGAGTGCAGCCATGGAAGTGAGACACACCATCCCTTGGATCGTCGTGGATCTCCAAGGAAATCAGTGAATGAGGCGTGAAGAACTTGTACCTGTGGACGCAATTCAAACCGAGGAATAATGGGTGGAACCTCCAGCAGTGAGTGCAAACAACGCAAAGCCAGCCGAGAGGTTCCACAACGTAGGTCCAAAAGAAGATCAATTTCTTCTGGATCTACGCCAAACAATTCACTTTGCCAAATAACGTGCAAAATACGGAGTTGTCGAGTGTCCTGTTGGGCAACTGAAAGGATTTGAGTATACAGGTCATCGAGTGGAGCTGTGCTCTCGGGATCAAGGCTCAATACAGAATCAAGTTGCTCCTGTGGATGGGAGTGCCACTGATCACCGACAAAGCGAATTACTGTGGTTGCATATATGAAGATGCCAGAGGATTTTTCGACCAGATGTTTGACAGCTTCCGGAGAGGGCCAAGCATCTCCAAGATCAATTCCTTCGGCAAAATACTCCACCTGAATTCTGGAAAATTCATCGTGGAGGTACTTTCGGATGTCTTCATAAGCGGTGTTGTCGGCGGATAGTTCCACGGGGTGACATATGTTGAAAGTCACTTTGGTTTGGAGGACTCCACGGATATGTGGCTCAGGGCGACTCGCGATGAGGATGCGGATCGGAAGCTGGTGCACGTGGATGGCGTCGATAAAGAGCCGCAGAATGTCTTGCTGTATTTTGTTGCCTTCGCATTCATCGACACCATCGAGGACCAGGATGGGAAGCAGTTGAGGTGCCGGCACCTGCTTTAAGGGCTCCATGATCAGTCTTTGGAATTGAAGCTCTTTAGTCTGATTGACGACGAGTTTATTCGCTTCAACGGCATGCTGAACATGGAGGAGGATCCCTGGCACTGAATGTGCCAGCTGGAATGCGATAGTTGTGAACAGCCTGCGCCACGAGCCTCGCTCAGGATCCCCCCGTTTGAAGAAGAATGAGGCTCCGAGTCGGCCCCTATTATTGCAATTTCCAGCAAACATTTGGGCAATAGCAGATTTGCCCATCCCAGCAGAGCCATGAAGCCATAAGATCGAACTCTCTGGCCTTGTATCGTCAGCCCAGGTTGTCAGCTGTTCCAAAACCACCACGCGTGTCCCTGGGTGGCAGGCAGGCTCTGCAAATCGCTCTGCTGAGTCATGGACAGCTCCCATTGCGATGAAGCGGTACAGTATATCAAGTCCTGGGGATATTAGTCAGTAAAGGCAAAATATACGAGGCATACAGACAACACACCCGACTCTCCGTACGATGTTACATGAAGCTGTGTCACGTTTCCGGCTACGCTGGTAAAGGTGTTGGTTGAAGTGCTCTCTACAGGAGACTGCCCTGCATCTTGGTGGTAAATTGTCTTGGAGTACTGGCCTTGCATCTGGTTGTCAATGGATATATTTCCATAATCCCCTGAATAGGTTGGAAGGGTCATCGCCGTTGCTTCGTTTGTGCCCATGGCGTGACTCAGGACACCCTGAGGATTTCGAATTCCCTGCTTGTGGCCGCGGTGGGCAATATCTGGATGTAGTTTTAGTACTCCTCCCTCATTAATGCAGTGAAAAAATACCATATGGCCGATCCTGCTGCCTAAATGCTTGTCTTTCCGGTCGTAGTGATTTCATGGATTGTGCAGCACCTGAAAGTATAGCTGGTCAGCAGGATGCTGATCTTTGTTCCAGATAGAACGTACGGTGAGCCAGAACGTCGTCGATGCCACGTTGCGATGGTCCAATCACTGCAATGCCAGGATGGGTGCTAGAACGTAGATCTCGTTCTGATACGATGCTTGGTTCATATTTCCAGAAACATTATTGAAAGTGCCCCATAGATGGTGCCATTGAGATTGAAGGCATTGTGCGAGTGGGTACGAGATAAGGTGCTGTTCTGTGCTGTTGTTGATGATCATCGCTCAAGGCAGTGCACTGCAGTGCACGACACGGGTGCAATTGTAGATGAACTCGAGACGAACTTGAATATTAAGATGGAGCGTGGACGAAGACTTTGACTACTCTTACCTTATCGGTCGCATAATGCGAAGCAAGCTTCGGGAATTTGAAAATTAAACCCGACTGGCAGCTGCAGGCTGCACTTTTCCTTTCAATTAATAGCCACAAAGGATTTATAGAAGGAGAGAAACCGGGTTCGAGTCCGGGCACCGGTGTGAAGCCTTTGCTGCCCTTTTTTTTTTGGTTCAAGCACAGGCTTTGCACAGGCCGCGGGGTGGAGACTTGAAGCCTAGTCATATCTAAGTTGCGCCAGGGGAGGGTGTTACAGAAATTTGGTGTGAAGCCAGATGTTATCCAATCAACCCCAAATTTTGGAGGTGGGTTCTACCCCTCTGATACACATTTCTCTTTGATGGCCACCCACCAGATTCCCTGCACAAAGCTCAGGAAGAATAAAATCCTGGCAGGCAGTTTCAAACAGGTGGCTGGTGAAACAGGCCCAGCACCTCCCAACTTGATCCCCTCAAAAGTGCCTTGCCCGTTAGTTTTGGCCAAATCTACACATATAGCTAGTTCATTTGGGTGCCCAAACGAACCACAAAGATAGCTAGCTACCGGTTGCTATACCAGACACAGCTATCTGTTTTGTACCGCAAGACGGAGCGGCAAATGTATAGGAAAAGCGTCGGAGGCTCTGTCAATCCCGACCCATCATGCGGTTCAGATAAGTTAGATTGGGCTCATGATCATGGAGGTCTGGAGAAAGCCAGTGCCGTCGTAGGCTTGCCCATGAAACCAGTTACATAAACACACGTATTGAACCTTTTTCGGGACGGAAAAGCGGCTCGCGCGTTTGGAAGACGAGATATAATCCAGGAATTTGGACCAGACTGCGCAAGGTGCCGAATACAAATTACAAATGACCGGGAGGGGCGGTCATGCAAGAAAACAAGGCTATCCACGTCCGAGTTCGTGTCACAACGATTCAGACAAACTGCATGCACTGACATTGAAAGCTGCGCATATATTGAAGTTTCAACCTAGACGCGTAGCCTCCGGCTCGATGGCGGACGATCCGCGCCTGCATCAAATACCCCAGGAATTATTGAGCTGCGGGGAATGCCTGTTCAACTCGGGCTCGAGCCATATCCCCACTCTTTCCTTCTCCATGCAGATTTTGTGAGCCCTGCCACCCGTACTAGGACTGTATTCCTCGGCTTCGAGCCGACGCGTTTCGGTATCGTCATTCTAGGACCTTACAAAAGCGAGCAGTTCAAGCGTTGGACTGCGGATAATATAATCTTACAATAACTCCTTCACTCGGATGTACCACCGTGACCGCACTACTCAATTCCACCAATCGCCTTTTCAGTATGCTCCCACAGCGTCCGCTGCACCTCCTCCGTCGCCGGCAGGTCCATCCCGATGTCGTCTCCGTCCTGCCCCGTACGCGACGCGCCGGCCGGCGCCTTAAGGAGCGCGTAGAGCTGGTGTTCGCCGCACACTTCGATGGACTTGGCGGCGGCAAGGATGTCGGGGGTGAGGATGTCGGGATTGAGGGTGACCGTCTTCAGGAGCGGTGTGTCCACCAGCCCCGGATGCGCGTGGACGAATGTGATACCGGGGTTCCGCGCGGCGTAATCCTTGTACCAGGTGGGTCAGTTATCCATTACACAACCTCCTCAGTGAGCACGCAACACACCTTGAACATGAGATCAATGTACGTCGACGCCTGATTCCCGGCTGTCCTGAACCCATTAAAGTCGCGTACGGGCTTGAACGCCTTCTTCAGTCCCAGGTCGCTCAAATCGAGCTCATTCCCTTGTCCAGCGCTGAAGACAGCCATGACGCGCGCGTCCTCGCCCGCCGCGTGCGCCGCCCGTATAGTAGGGAGCAGCCCCCCGACGAGCGCCCACCGCGCGTAGTACAACAGCGCCGTCGACACCTCCAGCCCCTCGCTCGTGGTCTTGCTCTCGAAGTTAATCGTGCCCGCGGTCGTGACCAGCAGGTTGATGCGCGGGAAACGCGCGCCCAGCGAAGCGGCCACGCGCTTGACGCTCGCGATGCTAGTGAGGTCGCACGGCACGAAGTCGCGCGTCGCCTCCGCGCCGGCGGGGGCGGGCGGAAGGCCCGCGAGGATGGCAGTGGCAGCGGCGCTGCTGCGGCCCACGATGACGATGTGCGCGTTGCCCTTGGTGTGCCGCGCGAAGGCCTCCGCGATGCCTTGCCCGATGCCGGAGGTGCCGCCGACGAAGATGCCGACGGGGGTGTAGGCTGGCGCCCAGGCGGTGTTGAATTTGCGGACGGTAGAGAGGTCAGGCATGGTAGGATGGAGATGCGCTTTCCAATGGCACCTTTATAACCCGTCTCACACTCCGCCTTTCGGATCAGACGCGCAAGCAAATGCCTGGCAGGTTGTCCCTTTATATTTCAGCGTAATACTATCACGGCGGTAAGGATCCCGCGTGGTCATCAAGAATGACACTGGCTGAAAGACCTCAGCTGAATCACCGAGCTGAATCATCGAGCAGCTGAATCCCAGTGAGAATCCCGTCTGGGCAGGTATGCTCAAACCTGCTCAAATATGCTTCATGTAATCAGCTCATATTCGAACACATCTCAGCATCTCAGAGCATATAATCTGGACTTTTTCTCTGGGCTGACATGCTCAGATATGTGGGGCTATGGGCCAACCCGCGCAGTTATGCTTCAATATGCTGCTTATACTTTTAGTTGTAATTCAATTGAAATATATTGCATTTTCACTACATAATACATGAATCATACTAAGCCCATTCACCGGCTGCCGCCACCATGTCGGACGACCTTGACCCGACGCTGGCGGGCCTACCTAGGACGAATATCAGCGAAGAATAGCATTAGGAGGGATAAAATACTTCACCTGTGGTCATCCGACTCGGAGTACGTTCTTCCGTCGACATCGCATAGCGCAACAGAAATCACTTGTAGAGCGTGGGCGAGAGCGGAGGCAGCGGGGGCGGGAAAATGGGCAGGCAAATGAGGGAGCGTAGCCGTGCAAGGTACGAGGCAGAGGTGCGCAATACCGGTGTGAGTCAGACTGTAGAACATTAGCAGCGAATTGTGGGTAGACATGAAAATTGCACCTGAATACTTGGGACGAAGAGTGAACCTTGTTAAAACACCACATGAGCTCGTTGTGCTGATACCATGTAGCCGGACACATACCGGTTGCCCTGGTGCAGCCCACGACACTTCACTCCGCGTCGTCCCCTGTCGGCCTATTCTATGTGCGAGTTGCCAGGCGAAGACAAAAGCCAGAGTGACAAAACTGGAAATTAGCCAGCTGAGCATGATATACAAGCAAACAGACTTACACTGCGTATTCCAAGTGTTATTCAAAGAATCCTATCGTGAAGTAAGGGATGGATTAAAAAAAATGTATGTATCACGCACAGTTTAGAGACGAAGAATGAGCGGGAAGGGGCGTCGGGAATCCAAATTGCAAGGCTCTAGAGGACCGGAATGCGAGGACCACTGTGGAACCGACGAAGTGACGATGTGAGTGTACCCGGCCTGGATGAAGACAGAGGTCAGAGTCATAGAGGTCGCACTAAAGTTCATTGACTCGTCGTTTTCTCCGCACTGCGCATAATAATAAGAAGAACACCATTGTAGTAGACAGCGTAAGTAAAGAGTCGTCCCTGCATAGAGATAAAAGTACTGACGAGGGTGCGTAGGCGCCAAGTCGCGTAGTATGGACATTGGAATGTAAAAGTAAGTGAAAGAGATATGTCTCGAGATGATGAGAAGCACACCTGTCGGCGCATGTCGTTCGCGTTGTCCCGGCTATGGATGCATTAGACATCAGAGTCGCGTCAGAGGGAGACATGACCACATACCACGGAGGAGATCTGTTGCACCCCCAATTCCAAGCTACATCCACAGCAAGTCAGAGAAATGTCAAGGTCGCGAAAGGGACGCGTACCCTGCGTCTTTTCAGTCGAGTCATGCGACACGCTCCCGCGGATGCATGAGAGTCGCGTCAAAAGAGTTTAGACTAGTGGTTAACAAGGACGGGAGAGGTGGCGTGGCGAGAGGGCAGAGGCAGAGAGGGGACCCGGAGATGGTGGTGGTACGAGAACAAGAAGTGTTTCAAACTCCGACCGCCGCTGTGGGGTTATGACGGCATCGGCGGTGTGCTCTTCACTTTGATTCACCCGAAGTTTTACTGAACTCTGCCGAAGTCAGAAGCGGGTCGAAATTTGTTTTGAAAAGTGAAATTCGGCGGGCGGAATCAAAAAGCTCTAAATATTTGACATCTTTGATCCGTGCTCAACAGATTGGAACATATGGACCAGATCTGAACACGTCTGAGCATACCTGCCCAGACGGGATTCTCACTGGGGCTGAATCATTGACTCGATGATTCAGCTGAGGGCTCCGGGATGCCGACATCTTAGGCTCTAGGCTTGCCACTAGCTGGCGGTTTTAACGGTGGGTCGATGGGGATTATACCTATACATCAGTAAAACTACACTATTGTCTTTGACGTCTTACGTCTTTGGGACTCGTCTTTTTGGGTCTTTGTCTTGGGGAGGCCATCTTTGGTCTTTGGGCGGGTGTCTTTGGACGTCTTGGTCTTGGAGCCGACATCTTACGTCTTTGGTGGCCGTCTTTTATCGTCTCGGCTTCTTTCTTCTATGCAAGAGATTTGAGCATATAAAAACCATGAGCCAGCTCACTGGTCCAACTACCTTCGAACTAGCATGAAATGGTTTGCCTACCATTTTTTGGTGAGCGAGTTTCGGTGTCGGTGACATTTGAAGCAATAATGTATCTGGGGCCCGCCGTAGTAGGTATCGGTCCAAGGACGAGTTGAATGATAGCGCAAGTAAACGCACCAGAGGTATCCACAAAACCGCAGAGAGCAGCTCGCAAAAGCCGATTGCATTGAGAAAATTCTGTCCGCCGTCCTTGTGGTGATTAAAGAAGCCTTACATGAAGTTTTGACATGCCAGAGGCCGTAACTCGTTTCAGCATTGACGAAGCAAATCCCAGAGCGCGTTAAAATGCGGCGACAACTCGGAGTATAGTCCAGGGGTAGCAGAGAAATAATGTGTAGGCGAGCACTGGAAGTGGGCGGGGCTTAGTTCTGGGCGCAGGACTAGAGAGGACGTGGAAGAGACAAGAGAGAGACACGCACTCAGGGAAAGTATCAGATACAGGAGAAATGGATGAGCGCACGGAGTGCAGATGACGCGTTGCGAGACTGGAGGAAATGTACCAATTGCCAGAGGTGTCCAGTGGAACCAGACACAGCGGAGGGCCTATTAATTTGTCGCTCCGTTGACCACCCCCAAACAGATCGCGACGTCGGCCACTTTGAGCCACCGCGTACCATCGCCCCCGGTCGATGTCACACGCTCCACCAAAGTAGAGGGAGGTTTCCGCACGATGGCGTCACCAAGGCTGCGTCAGCGCCCTTCCGGTGAAGCTTTTTCTTCTTCTTTTTTTGGTGAATTCTTTTTTTCTTCTTCTTTCCATCTGCGGCTGTAGAGAGGGAAAAAATTAACTTTCGGCTCTCTCGATAGAAAGTCAATTGAGCTGTGTCCTGGAGGCATATCGTGAAACTCAATGCTGCAGGAGCAAGCCGCAGCGAAATATTCCATTCTGAATGCTAAAATGAGGAGTCATAGACGAGGAAAAGAGTGATAGATGATCAAAATGGACGAACAGCACCTGGGCACCTCGAAATATGAAGCATGGCAGACGACGCTATCAAAGTGAGGGGCGGGGGAGAGAACCGTCACAGGACCGGGCAACCGTGTCGGTGCAGCGAATTTCGCTCTTTCTCTGCGTGAGCCAGAGAGTTTGGAATCCAGTCGGCCGGAAGTGCGTGTGCGTTGCCAAAGAATGCTCCAGTTTGTGCATTTACATGAAGCGTTGGGGATAACCATGCCTTTCCTGTAGCAGTCGGGCCAGGTAGAAAGAGGGTAGCAAAAGCTGCAAAACAGGAAAATGGATATCACAACGGGAGAGACCACGGGAGAGACCCGTGGTCTCTCCCGTTGTTTGAGATCCGAGCAAAACTTGTCGAATTAAAATACCGATGAAACTTTCAATACGCGGATTATGCGCCGAGTTGATCAGCGAGAAGGTAAGCTAGAGGATGCCAAAGGATTGAACCGCTATGATTTAGACCTCGACGGAGGGGAGATCCAAATTGAGATGAGACCAGAGCCCGATGCCGGAGCACAAAGGACCCACTTGAAAAAATTGTTGTCTGGTTCAAGACCTTCATCGAAGTGAAATGAACTCGGGCACTGCCGCAAGACCGGAGTAGTAGACATCATTTTGAAAGACCGACTACGGAGCCGCCAAATGGACATTTCGAAGTAGTGTCAACGAATCGGCCCCGCAAGAATACTGCCAAAAAAATTAGCGCAGGATGCAAAAGTGAATACGACGTAGGCTGAATAAGAAATCGACGGAGAACATAGGGCGAGGGTCTTCTGCCGGCCAGTCTTCCGCAGGGCAATGAACCAACGTGTGAGATTGGCTGCACAGAAGTCAGGATATCAAGTCCTACGCGATCCAAACAGCGACGATCGCCGAGGATGAGCGCAGCCGGATGATTCGGCGTGAAGATAAGGACGGGATGGAGAGAAAGAGCTGCACAAGGTACGATGAGAAGGCACGCGGATGATGAGCGTCGCGAGCAAAAGGGTCTTCGACGTCACCCATGTGAATGAGGACCCGAGAAACGTAGCAGAAGGTATGCATAGCGTCGTGTGAGGGAGAGAGAACCAGTATCCAGCGCGGGATCCGGATGGAACCCAATGTAATCGGCCACAAAAAAAAAAGCCGGATGCGACTGAGTTGTCCGAGAACACCGTGCGCAGCGTGTCCGGGGCGCCGAAACTGACAGAGGAGGCTACGAAGACAGAGCTGATCCCACACCACACAAAGACACGGGGGAATAGCGCGTGGACACGAGAAATCCATTGACGAACTTCGAGAAGCCGGGGGTTGGAGACTTCGAGTCCCTCCGGCCTTTAGTTTATGGTCCATCTCTATGTGCTGGTCTAGGTTTGAGGTCTTCGTTGAAATGAAAAGAGCCCGGAATACTAGAGCTCTGACAGAACAACGAAAATGACCAATGTATGTATCAACACAGGAGGGTGTGATCAACGTCGAAAACTGGGTCATAAGCCTTCGAGGATCAATGATGATCGGCCCGTTCAAATGCAGTTCTTGCACAACGGTTTATACGGAAAGGTGTCGGCTCGAGTCCCACCGGAGGCCTGTTCTAAGAGTCGTCGCCTTTTTCGTTCGCTTTTTTTTCTTGCTTCGGCTTGGAGATTATGTGGATGGGCAGTGAGATTGTCAGATGAGATAACGCGATGAGATAGAATGGCGTGGATTATTTAGTAGCAAGTCAGAATCGCAGCGGGAACATGAAAGTTGGGAAATGCCACATTTGGGCGAGATATAGCCCAGAAACGCACTGCTTTACCGACGTGGAAAGCTGCGAAACAAGCCTTTGTGGATAGTTGGCGATCGTCCCGCACAAATACAGTCGAAAAACGCCAGTTTCGCGGGAAGGTGGGGGCTCGAATCCCCCAGAGCATTGTTTCGCTAGGAAGTGTTCTTTTGACCTGTTTTTTCTTTTTTACTGAGCGAAGGAGGTATCTCTTTCTGAGCCTCGAAGGATGAAATATTAGGTGGATGTATGAAAGTTGCCGGCCCACACAACGAAAGAAGGCGAGGCAAACGAGAAAAATTGGGGGATAATAAAGAAAGAGACTTAGACCACAAGTGGACCGATCCAGTGATGCGTACCCGAAACGCGAGCCACAACAAAACTAGTACGCCAGATTATTCGAAGCATGGAGTTACAATAGCCGGTGGAGACGGCGAAAATGCGAGTTGAATCCAGACGAAATATACATCAGCCGGCTTGGAATACGAGGGGAACAGGCATGGAGTACGAGAAACCCGAAGGCTCGGGCAGAAAATCTAGTTGAAAGACGAAAATCTGAGGTTGAGGGGTGGCAAGAAAAGTTTGGAGAAAAGAGAATCGTGCAAGGAATCGAGCCGAATTCAGGTCGAATTTGCGTTGTAGGAATATCGGGACGCGGGATGAATATATAGCGACTGAAAGATCGTCTAGCAAAGCTGTAAAGCGCGAGCCGCGAAAAACCCTCAGTTGTGATGGATGCGGGAAGCCAAGTCCGTTTGTTTACTCCGCCCTTGATAGACACACACGTTCACACAGCCACCACACCGTATCTTTCTTCCCTCCATCGACTACTCCTCGCCCACTCCCCTTGACCTCATCGCATCGCTCTCTCCAGCCTACATCCTACTCGGACGGTTACTGCCACCCGCCCCCTGGCTTGCTCTGTGCGTTCGGTCCATTAAACGCCGCGAGAAGGAAGGCAAGGAGACGGATCGTGGTACGTCTCGGAATCGTCTGTCTCTGCTCGAGGCTGACGGGGAGTCTTTCCAGCGTTCGTATAACATCTACGGAGAGAGGTGCGCCCCTCGGTTAGGTCTCGGAAAGATGTGCTGACGATATCCCTTCCATTCTCTTCCCCCCCTAACGTCGCTCCGTCTCGGCGACTTTTCCTGTCCACGCTGGCGCTCTGGTGGACTCGAATTTTATTTGTGGGTGTACTTGGGCGTAAGAAGAACGCATACCGCCCGGTGGTCTCGCAGTGCAAGCACGAGAAAGTGTCCAGGAGAGGGAGATTGCAAAGGTGCGTCGGGGTGTGATCTGTATGCGCTCGAGACTAACGGGGAGACTGGATAGCTTTTCTGGGGACTTTTACGATATAGGTGCGTTAGTTGGTGGCTTCCCCCAGTCAAGCGCTCATTATCTTCGTCGATTTCTTGTCTTTTGTCTCCGCGCTTTCTCCGACTCGACGATTCACCACGACTCTCGGTTCTTCATTTCTCCCAATACGCCTCCAACGACGACGTGCGCACGCTCAGCACTCGCCGCCTGCATCCGCTAGGCGTGCAAACCAGGATCCCTGCGCACCGGAGTGACTGACGGTACGTCCTTCATTGGATACGCCATCAAGGCGCCAGCGCTCACTCCTTTCTTCGTCTTTCTCCGTAAAGATCCTACCCCATCCTCGGACGCACACCGCGCTCCGATGTTAAATGCTGCCCGCGACGCATCCGCACGGACACGCATCAGGGAGCGGCCTCCTGGCGCAGCCTCACCAACACCACCACCAACAAGAACGACAGCAGCAGCAGAGGCGGAGTCTGCTGGGGAGCGCGCGGACGGCGCAGCATCAGCAGAAGAACGGGTACCGCGAGGAGGGCGGCGGAGTGAATGGGGCTGTGCATTTGAATGGGAATGCGCGCAATGGCAACGGGATTGGCGCGAGCGGGTCGACGATCCCGCAGAAGCGCAAACTCGGGATGAGCGCGGGCGGAGGCGGGGGTGGTAGCAAGGCGCGGCGCGAGGAGGATGGGCGGCGGCGGGAGGATGGACGGAAGATGGGTGGATTGGATAAGGGTGGGGGAGAGGAGGGGGATGAAATTCGGTGTCGGTGCGGCTCGAGTGCGGACGACGGGTTCTCCATTGCATGCGACGTGTGCGGGCGATGGTGCCATGCCGCGTGCTTTGCGATTTCGAAGGAGAGTGTGCCGGAGGAGTGGAAATGCTGGCTGTGTGCGCCGCAGAATCACTTGGGTGAGTTTTTCCAGTCATTATTTGCACGACCTTTAGTCGTCATATCCTAGTCTAGTCATTCTTCCATCCCCTGCTTTTTCACCGCCGATCTTTTTCCTCTTTCAGTCCCTATTTTCCTCTAGTCATTATCAGTCACTAACTCTTCTCCCAGACGTACCGCCAACCAACGGGAAAGGTCGACGTCGCGCCTCCGTCTCTGTACAACGCGCCAGCACCGTCGAGGCTAGCCCTCCACTCCCCAATAACGACGAGCTCGAGGACGAACGCACGCAATACGTGCTCATCGACGACGATATCGTCCCGCACGCCGCCACGCAGCGCAAATTGCGCGCATACGCTGCGCAATGGCGAGGCGTCTCCGCTTTGGAACATCCGCTGCAGCAGCCAGGACACACGCCCTTCGTCTTCGGCGCCCCGCCCCCGGCGCACCCGACGCTCCTCCACCCATGCGCGCCGTCTTCCTCGCCCTTCGCCTCCACCTCCTCGACGGCGGCGTACGCTGTCCTCCCGCCGTCCTACGCGCTCCACGCCGCCGCGCCCGCCCCGCCGCGCACCCTCCTCGCGCGCTACCCCAGCACCATCACGCCGACGAGCGAGTACCTCCGCGCGCCGACGAACGGCTACGCGCACGCGGGCGCGCCGAAGCGGTTCGTCCATCTCGTGGGCCCGCCGCTGGATCTGGCGTTGGACGCGCGGGGTGTGGGCGGGAGGGGGCGGTGGGTGAGGAGTGGGTGCTGGCCGAATGCGGAGGTGCGCGCGTATGTGTGTGGGGGTGGAGATGGGCAGCGACGCGCGAGGGAGGATGAGCAGAGGCGGAGAAGGGAGGAAGACGAGGCAAAGACACACTTTGGTATCTTTGCGACGCGGGCGCTCAAGCAGGGCGAGGAGATTGTCGTTGGGTGGGAGTGGGATGACGCGAATGCTGTCCATCGGGTTGGTGAGGTCGCGGGCAATGGAGGGTGCGTAGCTCTCTTCTTTTCTTCTTTCCGTTTGTAAATTCTTCCTCTACCCGTCCTCCCTGCCTTTGACTCTCGTCGTTCTTTCCTTCACTTCCTCGTCTAGTATTATCCCCATCCTCCCCTTCCCCCATCTCGCTTCTCCGTCCTCTCTCGTCCTTCATTTATCTCCATCCTTCACGCCTTACATCCACGCGTTACTTTCATTCGTCTTCCTGGGTACACTCCCCTCTATCTTCTCCCCGTCTCCCCTCGCCTCTTCTTCTTCCAAATGCTGACTTGACTTTTATCTAGACCCCCGCTCGCTCCAACGTTCACGCAACGGCACCTCATCGCACAGCTCGCCAACATCCTGCATGCGCTCGGCGGCGCTGGGGCGGAGTGCGCGTGCTCCTCCACGCCGACGGCGGCGGGGATGGGGACGTCTGCGCCGCCCGCTGTCCCCGCCGTAGCAACGACGGCGGCGGATTC